>JAHZNC010002381.1:0-12394 GCA_027744095.1 Zhuqinia jingwanae | reverse complement strand
CATCTTCAAATTTTGCATTTTGGGTCCTCGACAAAAGAAAACACAAAACACATCAGCCTTACTATTATTATTATTATCATTATCATCCAAGAGAATAATAGCACAAGTAAATCCTTATTAGCCTTATTTTTCCCACTACAACTTCTACTGCTACTCTCTCCAGTCTCCAGTATCACCACCACCATCACCACTCATTCTACTACACTGTAGTTACAATGTGTATGTGTGTCTGCCCTTTTTTTGTATGCACTCATAATATATGCTTGCATACATGGATGCATGGAAAACTCCCTCATGTAGTAACTGTCTTCTCGTATTAATTTCCCTCCTGTCCTTAATTCTTTCCCGTCTCCTTTTACTACTTACCAAGAACCTTGTTTTTGTAAGAATGGCGGTTGGTGATGGTTATGGTGGAAAGCAAGTATTATACATATTGTATATAAAAATATATTGCAACAGCAGCAGTAGCATATATAGCCACACATACAAAAAAAAGCTCTTCTTCTGGAGCAGATTAGAGTGTACAATGGTAATCTCTCTTTCTTGCCATGACACACACAGAAAATACTCTCAAGCCATAAGAATGAGAAAGCTGCTAGAGGATTTTCTTTTAAGAGAAACTTTACTTTTGGCATTTACTCCCTTCTTCTTCCTCCTCCTCCTCCTCTTATAACAACTCAACCCCTGCTGCATATTATGTGTCTGTCTTTTTTTTAAAAGGCTATAGTATATATTACCATGCATGTGTGTGTGTGTGTGTCTATAATACAACAAGTCGTTATGTTACGACGAAAACCTTTCTATTGTTTTCAAGATTCCAGGAAAATTTTCCTTTCATGTTTGCTGCTTTTTACTACTCCCTTCAAAACTATATCATCATCAACAGGCACCTCACTTTTCTCTTTCTCTTGAGGAAAAATTAAAATCTCGCTCCTTCTTACAACCAAAAGCAACAACAACAACAACTTCTACTAACGCCTTTTAATACTACAATTTCCTAGAATATACATAAATATTACAATCTAGTACCATAATATAAATATATACATATATATCCATGCATAATAATAAAAAGTTTGGTTGACTCGTAATCATTTTGCTGAGAAAAGTTATTGTTATTACGTGATTATTATAGTTGTGTAGTTAGTAGGTGATCCCCTACAAAGCTTTTGCTTTTGCTGCTGTGCTCCAAAATCATTAGAAATATAATTATAATTTTTGTTGTTGTTCTCATAATCATCATTACTATACCCAGAAGAGTCAAAATAAGATCATAGCGCACACATTTCAATCAACAACTAAAGACTTTTAAGAGCAGCAGTAGTAGTAGAAGTTAGTATAGATTTTCTAGTAATTTACTACAACTATTTTGTTTCCAGCACACACACACACACAAGGTTCGTATGTGAGTTTGAATAATTTTGATTTTATAGTAGTCATTTCATCTTGATCACCATCACCACACACACAACCTACCCACCACCAATCTTTATTCAGTCATCAAATTTCTTGAAATGAGTCAAACTGTCAAAAGTTTTTTTTTGCTCACATCATCATCGCCAATCTATTTGAGAGCTTTTTCCAGGTCGTCGCAAAGGAATAATAATAGATTATTCTTGGAAGTAAAATCGGGATAATCATTCCCAGTTTAAGTTTTTTTCTATATACTACACGCTCTCTCTCACTCATCTTTCATCCGTCTTCTTCTTTTTAGGTCTACTTGAATGAATACTAAACTCTAAACTACTGCTAAAAAATTATTGTTTTTCTCACAAAGTCATTTTCATTTTGTGCAAAGAAGAAGAAGAAGTTTGCAGGAGCATAAAATAATAATAAAGTTCAACTGCTTTGTTGTTTGCTGCTGCCATTTTTGTCCTTTGCTGCTGCTGCTGCTGCTATTCAAAGGAGGAGAGTTCATTATTGTGACGAGATGGGGCTCTAAAATAAGATTGAGAATTTCATTTCATTTAACTTGTGTAGTCAATTTAGCTTGTTTGAAGTTTATAGTAAGCATTCATTTATTATTGGCAAGCCATTAGGTATGTACAATAATAAATAGTTAGTCAAGTTTATACACAGTAGTGAAGGGAATAGGCATATGTGAAGTCAACACAGTAGTTTTGTATTGTAGGTACACATACATATGACGATTTCTTGCTCTGCCATGCGAAACGAAGAAAAAACCGCGCGGTGGTGGTGCCGATGATGATGATCATCATCATGAATCATAACAAAAAATTAAGAAAACTACACAGCGTACACAAACCATAACCATACCATGAAAAACAATTTTTTTTTGACAAAGGCAATTGTTTAGACAGTTTCAGTTCAAGCCGTTAAATAAAAAAAATTATGTAGAAAGAATAAGAGATTTTAGTCTGTGTGGTTTTTAGAGATTCAATGCAGCAGCAGCAGTAGCAGCAGCTGAACATGATAAAAAAGAAGAGGAGACGAAGAAGAAGAATATAAAAAAAAGTTGTGGTGGTGGTGGTGATGACTTTGGTAAATACAAAGTGATGAATAAAAAATAAAGGATGATGAGAGACTTTTTTTGCTATTGCATACTACTTACCAACTCATTTTACTCACAATCAGGCTTTGTGTTGAAAAGCTACCAAGAGTGAAAAATGTTAATAAAGAAGGGGAAATGAATAAGTAAATTTAAATAAATGATGATGATGGAGATATGGAGGAGGTGTAAGATGGTGTGGATGATGATGATGATGATGACACTGAGGATGAGCTGGATATATTCTGTAAAGAAAAGGATGAAGAAATTATTGTGGAAGTGATGAAAACCACTTTGATTTTGAGACAGGTGGAGAGGATAAGAGTGTAGAAGAAGAAGAATACAAAACTCCTTTAAAATGTTCATGTTGTCTCAGTGAACCGGCAAGAAAAAAGGGAACAACGAACAAGATGGAATGGTTCCCTATTCTTTTCTCTGCTGCTCAGTTTTATTTTTTTTATCAGGTTGAAATTTGAATATTAGTAGTTAAGGGATTCTCTACAAAACGATGTGATGATGATGATGATGATAAAGATGAAATCCGGTATTAATATTGTAATTGTGCAGCAAAAAGGGAAAAAGGGTTTGCAATGCAGTGCATAATATTTATCTTTCTATTCTATTTTATACTCCATGCATATGAATGAAGGGTTAAAGAAGGAGAAGAAGAAGAAGAGGGATCATCTTGATTATTATTATCATCATCATCACCATTAGTATCAGCACAAAAGTATCTTTTTGCTTGGCAAAGCATATATTTGACAATGATGATTATGATTACAGTTACGTGTTCCCTCCAAAAAATGCATGCTTCAGAGATTTCAAGAAAGTTTTCAAGGCAACTTGAGGAAATACAGGATTCATTCCCCTCCTCCTATAATCCATACAATTATTATGACCTGATGATTCTCCTCTCCATACAGAACAGAGCCCAGTCACTGAAATAATTAACTCAGCGAGTTTGTACTCTGGGCTAGCGCATGATTTTATACATGTATTTCCGGAGTAAACATTGTCATCATCAGTCACTCTGTAATAATAAAATAATAATTCTGAATTTGATTGGAAAGAAAAACGTCAACTCGGCAGATATAAGCATACTAATAATAAATAAAATAGAGCATTTCTTTTACGCAAAAATGCATGTATAGTAAAAAGTTGATATGAGGAGGTGGTTTATTTTTTTTGTGTGCATACAGTTTGAAGTGGTATATAGGTAGGTATGTACCTTGAGAGCAGGGTTACGTAAGAAGAAGAAGAAAAAAGTTTTAAAAAGTTTACAAGTGGAAAATGGAAAGTGGAAGAAGAATAAGGAAAGGGTTGATGAGATTCTTTGTACTTTGTTTAACTACAAGTGTGTTTCAAGTGTTTCCGATTTTCCCATTTATGTGATGTAATTATTCAACAGAGTTTGCCAATCCTTCGGAGAAAGAAAGATTCTTTTTGCGTGTTACTCTGTGGAAAAGAAGAGGAAAACTGGCATGGGTGGGGGTGATGGCAATGGCAGTATATAGCAGAGCGTTTGATATACTAGTCCAAAAAGAAGAAAAAGAAAAAAATGCAGACAATAACATGCAATCATGGTTTTAACAGAGTGAAAGCCTCTCTATAGTCTATAGCCTGAGAAAAAAAGAAAACCTTGCTATATTATATTATGCACTATGTAGACTATATCCTTCACACTGCACTTGTTTCCACTTGAAATGAAATGCATTTTTTTTGTAGACCTTTCTCTTCCGGGGTAACGTACCATTTCTACCTTGAGAAAAAAAAGATAAGTAGATTTGTACGCCAGCCAGTCAGCATCATTTTTTTTTACGTTGTAGTAGTATATATTTTTTTGTACAGTGATGAAAAATTCCGATTCAAAGAATCCAGCAGGTATGTAGACTATGATGTCTGGAGCCTTGATGCTACAAGATATTATGCATATGTGTGTAGGTACATTTATAACATGTTTGCATTATAGCCTCATTTTCCAAATGAAACTTTCTCATTCCAGTCTACCGCGCTTTTCTTTTAAGGATTAAAGTTTCACGAGTGGCGATTCCTATGCTAATTTCAGTCTCACATATAAGTACAAAGACCCCTTTTAGTGATACATACATATCTCGGCTGCTGTCTCTATAACTTAAAAAATATTTCTAGTAAAGTTTTCTTTGTAAAAAAAAGTTGATAAAAATGTAAACACAATCAGGGTTGGTGTATTTGCCGCCATTTCTGTATTCTCTCAAGTGCTCACATATTATTATTCACATGATGATGATGATTTTGTGCACATCACATTCACCTTTGTCGCAACCTTACCCAAAAAAAAGCCACACAACGACCGTCATATATGTAGGGAGTATACATTTATGTAGGTATGGATTTTATTACCACACACGTTCAAAAGACAACAAAGGGGAAATACTGTGTGTGTGTGTATGTGTCTCTCTCTCTCTTTCTGTCTCTTTGAGAAGCAAAAACAAACAAAATTTATATCTGTTCAACTTGTTCTGATTGTGTGATTCCCCATACGTTTTTTATATTATTATTATTATGTTTACCTTGCAGGAAAAAAGCCCACGCGCGCGTACGCTAAACTTCTTATTGAGAAAAAAAAATCACTGAAAAATAAAATAAAACGGGATGTTTGCTCATGTTTGTCCGTACATTACGTAATATTTATCAGGGTTTCTCAGGAAGGAAGGAAATTTCCATACACATTCCCTTTTTTTTCTGCTGAAGACGACAAAAAACAAGAGAGGATATTAAAGCACGCAAGGTTTATTTAAGCCAGCTCTCTTTTCTTTATTTTTCCTGATGCATTTGCAAGTTTTGTAAAAAATCGTGTGTTTCAAACAAAGACAAAAGGGAAGATGCTATTTGAAGAAGAAAGAGAAAGAGAGAGAGATAGACCCTCATCGAATCTTTATATATTTTTTGTCTGCTCAAAAAATCCCGTACGAATAACGTGTGGCATGATGAGGTAAAAGCGTGTAGGAAGGAAAAAATGGTAAAGACATTTTATATATAAACTACAGAGGTATACGTATGTATGTATGTATTCTCTCATCCAACCCAAACGGAATAAAATAATACAATGGAATATTTGTTTTTCCGTATGACTGGTCACGTAGCACAGGCTTTCTCTCTCATTTTTTATCTCACTCTTCCACTTTCTTCTTTCAAAATATCTCCCATTTTCTTTTTAGTCTGCAGAGTGGAGGAACACACAAACTGACAGAGAGAGAGAGAGAACACTTGAAACGTTTTGCTTTTTTTTCTCTCTCTCTAGAAAATGTGGAAGCAGGAAATTGATGGAAAAAATGGTATTTTTGTACACTATTGATCTTGCCTGAGTGAGTAAAGAGATATGTGCATCTTATTCCTTTTTGTTCACCTACAGCTGTTTTTTTTTACTTCTCATATCCTTCCGCCCACATCATCCCACTCATAAGAAGAAGACATTTATACATACATAATGTAAAATACACACTTGAAAATGTAAAATTTGAAATATTTTTTTTCTACCATGTTTAAACAAGGATTTTCGACATTATTATAGAAAAAAGGAAGAAAAAAAATTGTAGGGTTATTTCCGAGTCTGTGGGTTTTTTTTTGGAGAGCTTCTCTCTCTTGAGAATAGAGTAAATTCCATTTTACAACAATCAACGGGTTCTCAATCGGCTTTCCCACATTTCTTGTTTTTTCTTCTCTCTCTCTCTCTCTCTCTCTTTTGGCAATGAGGTGAGAATGGATGGCTATAAGCCATCCAGTTCACTACTCACAGGTACACCTCTCCCACAGTAAAAAGGATTGAGAGTCATTTTATTGGATTTAAAACAAGAATACTATGGATTATACCTACTTTCTTTATATTTGCTTTTGCTTTTGCAATATATAAGCCTCTTATATTAAATGTTGCTCACATATACACACACAAAAAAAAGAAACCTTAATAAATATTTGTTTCATTTGTTTGTTGTTTTACAGGTGAGAAATCCTTTTTTCTTTCTGCCAGTTTCATGTATCAACTTTTTGGTATTTTTGGAGTGATGATATGTGATATGGACACATCCGCCTTTCTTCGCCGATATTATATTGAACAGAAGTGTTCCGGGAAGCAAACGTGATGTGAAGTACCCTGGTTTTTTTCTTTTCTTTATTGCTTCGCTTATTTTTCTTAAAACAATGATAAAAAATAATACTGGCACAAGCCATGTAATATCTTTTGCTGGTCATGCGGTCATGCTGATGCTCTGCACATTACTAATGTACTCGTGTGTCAATGAAAATTATTCCATCTGCACCTACCTAAGTATACCCATCTATTTTTTGTTGGAAAAGAAGAACATGATGATGATGATATGGAATGAGTCAGGAATGAATGAGTGGATATAAAGTTTAATGTTGTGAAATGTTTATGTTACAATGCGTTTTCACATGGATGGATAAGCAGAGTTGAGCAGGTGCATGCATGTATGACGAAGCTATATTTTTTGTACCACAGCAGCAGCAAGCATCATCATGGTCCATTGTATTTCTGCTATAAATTCCAATGTATGTCAGCTGTTCCCCAAAGAATATTAAGGGAAAAAACTTATGGTTACGTTACACGACATGGTAATGATAATGATAAGATCATCAGTACCCTTTATCCTCTTGAAAAAAGAGAACATCTATTTATTATACGAGGACAAGAAGGACATGAGCTGGACAAGTGGAATCATTAGAAGAAAAAAACCTAGAACATTTCACATGCGTTCAACTTATATATATATTTTTTTTGTGTGTTCAAATTCGAGTACAGTCATCATCATATACCAAACCATAGCACACACACACACACACATACCGCATGACTAAGCTTGAGAGAAAAATAATCTGTGTGCACTACTCTGCATAATATACCTACATACATACATAGAACATATGCGGAACATACTCATCAAGATGACGAGGATGATGATGATGATGATGATCAAGAAGAAAATGAAGATGAAAATGCGGCCCATTTCATCGACATTGCTAGATTGCATAGCTAATACCCGTAAACTTACACACACACACACATGCCATTATGCATTTTGTAAAAAAAATCTTCTCTTTTTTTGCTGTTCATTTTTCTCTCTTTTGTGTGTCCAACGAAAAACACAACTCTTTTTGCCTTTTTCATTTAACGTTGGTCCTCTCTACATTCAACATTTACTTACATAACATACAACAGTACACAAGCAAGCATGATGATGGTTTGTTGTTGTACTGCGTGCGACTTGTTTAGCGGCATCCTAAACCATTAATCTTCATCAAGCACATTTTGTCTTCCTTTTTTTTGCTTGTACACAGCAGAAAAGTATGTATAATAATATGTGTATACATTATGTATGTATTTTGCGTTGTACATTTTTTTTTATACCGGACGAAACAAACGCACCAAGCGTAACACACACTTCACTCAACTCATCTCATCTCTCTCGCTTTTTTTGTATACCCTAACTGCCTGTTATTATTCCGATGAGAATGAATGTTTATCTACGTGTGTTTTTGTGTACTTGATTGAATGACTTTGAACATCAAACCATTAGCAGTAAATGGTCGTGGTGGTGGTGGTGGTGGTGGTATATGCATTTGTTGTAATGTGGTCTCGTCGTGGTACATCATCATCATCGTGATCACTATACCATCATCTTGTTCTTGTTGTTGTTGTTGTGATAGTTTAATAGTTTGTAATAGTAGTCAGTTCTTGTTAATGGCATAAACAACATCCCATATTGCCCGCATAAGCATTCACTTTTATCTGTTATTCTAAATACAAAAATAAATCAGGAAAAGTACATGATTATTATTTTTTGCTCCGAACTGCAAAGTAAATAAGAAAGAGTGTTTGATAAGATGGTCAACACGTTTAAAAAAATAAACAAAAAAAGTTTAATATATTCCGAAAGAGTGCGTGCAAAATGGTACTACTACATACATACATACATGTGTACATTCGTTTACATTACATTTTTATATGAATACATGCTTGAGATTGATTTGTAGCTTACCACAAAACACGTACATAAGAACGACACTAAAAATGTCAATATAAAAATGTTTCAATGTTAAGTCATTTTTATTAAATAACATTTTTCATTTTTATTTGACTCTTCTTCTTCTTCTTCCCCTCTTCCGTGTCTCAATTTGTAATAAGTTGAAAGGAAAAGGTATGCAATAAGATCTGTCCCCCTTTAAAAAAAGTTTTTTTTTCTTCCTGCTTAACAAATATTAATAATGATTTTCTCGCCTGTTTCGTTGATGACGATGTTGACTTTTAAAAAGGCGAGGACGATGGCAATGTCATCATCATCATCATCATCACACTTCTTATTTTTATACTGTTTCTCGTCAAATGCATTTTGCCTATATGCATCTGTCGCTATGAAAAGAGTGAACGGATTACACCATTATTACACTTGTACTTCAAAAGAAGTTTTTTTCTTGCTTTTTTTCTTGTATACTTTTGCTATGGATGGAATGAGATGAAAAGATGGAAATGGTTGTATGTGAATGTGTGAAGATTAAAGAAAAAAGTTTTTTTTGTTTGTTTGTGTGCATTCATAACGACACGATGTGAAGAGGGTTGGGGTTAAATATAATGCCAGAACTTCCAATCCATTCCACCACCACTACCACGAAAAATCTTTCCATTTCGAATTGGAATTTAAAATGATTGATTTGAATGGTACAATCAAAAGGAAAAAAGAGTCAAGTGTGAATAACCATCTTGAAAAAAATGTGTGAGACTACGGCTTTGGCGTTCCCTTGTACATCCTTCTCATTTCAAATCCCCGACAAGACCAACGCCTTGAATAAGTACATTGTTATTCCTCTTTGCATATAAACTGCTGTGCTGTGATGTGATGTATATGTATTTAGTATACATTATTTTACTATACCACCGCCACTTCCAAAATCCGTAGTTGACACAAAATGTTTGTTTAGCATGTAATAAAATAAGACTGGGTAGCGAAACGGAGTAGGGTGGTGTACAGGCCAAAGGGTGGTGGTGGTAAAGATATTATGAAGGTTCTTCTCCGGTGATCTTCCAGAATAAAAAAAGGGCATCATCATACTATATAGGAACGGAAATCCTTTACAAGATTTTTTTTGTTACATGTTTTGTCATGTGTGTGAGTCTGGTACATTTATTATTTTGAAATGGAATTGAAATGGTAGACAAAGTTTCTTGCGTGTGAGAGAGAGGGGTACATACAAATACAACAAGAAAATGAGCTAAACTTTTTTTTGTGTAGTATATATTCTTTTTGGGCACACGGCATAAAATAATATTATGTATTTTTTTTCATTTTGTTTCACCGAAAGAAAATTTAAATTTGTCACAAGTATATGAACAAGTAAAAGAAGAAGAAAAAAAAACAAAAGAAAAATGAACGCGGCAAACAAAAAACTAGAGAGAAGCAGTCATATATATTTTCTTTGTGTACTTTAGCTCGCATATGTGTATGGATGAATAGACGGAAGGAATAAGGACATATTATTTGATAGCAACAGTAAAGCTCTTTTTCTTCTTATATCGCTACTCACCATTACCAGCACGTCACAATGTAAAAAAATATTTTTGTGCGAAAAAAAGAAGAAGACTTCCACTTTCACATTTTTTTTATGTATGATGAAGTAGACAGGTTTTATTGGGGAATAAATCTCAGATTGAAATTTGTGATGGCTTCATCTTCTTGTTTGTCTTCTCTCAGTCGTGTTTTCTCCTCTCATGTGTGTGAATTCAAAAAAAACTCCTTCTTATGTGTTTTCTGAGATTGCTACTTTTCATACAATTTTTCTTCATTCCTCTCTCTAAAAACTCCCACTCGTTTATTTTTCATTCTTTGATGTGATCCTTGTTTCAAAATGAGCCAATATTTTTTTTCCACTGTGACAAAAAAGGTTTCACTGAAATAAAAAAAATGTATGTATGATGAAAGAACAGTGGAATCGCGGAACACAGAAGAGAAATGCTACTATTTTTACTGCAGGAAAAAAGTCACCAATGACATGAATCGTAAAGAAACACGTTCAAGAAGAAGAACAAAAACATGTTTCTTCCTTAAACCTTATGTTTGTACCTAAAAATAAATCGAAAACAAAGCTGCGTATAGAAATGTAGAGAAAATTTACAATAGCGACCAAAAAAAATTAAGTATACTGATTTCTCTTCTGTTTTGGCTAATATTTAAGAGCAAATGGCAAGCAGAAAATATATAGTTGATAAATATTTTTTGTTGTGAAAATCGTGAATATGATTTCCCAGGACTCGTGAATGGTGACCACTCTGGAAAATACAGGATATTTTTTTTTGCTAAAGCGCGCTAACATAGAGACATAATGCTTGAAGCAAAAACATGATTACAAAAAAAATTCATACTTTCTACTTCTTTTTATTTTCTGCTTTCAATACCACGATTGACTGGACACAACGGTTCTGGTTTGCTGCTTTTTTTTCCTATGAAGCAATTCATGTCTCATGAATGATGCATATATTTGTGCGAGATCTGTAAATTCATGTCCGTCTTTGGAAAAGAGAGAGAAAGAAATATTTTGGTCAGTCAGTCACGAGGAGTATCAAGATGCATGGGGATGGGGACGCAAAGGCTACTACTAAAACACACACGACACGTTGGATCATCATCAATTCTCGTTCCATTCTCCTCTCGTATTTTTTTTGAGAAGAGAGCAACATAAATACTCTGCTTTCTCGGAAAAGGATTTCACAGTAGATGGGTCAAAGGAATAAATAATGATTGCCTTTTTCAAATAACGAGACTTGGCTCTTTCTCTAAGAGCAACTCGTACTATCCAACCATTATCATCATCACTATCACCATCATCAAAAAGAAATATTTAAAGTAGGAAAAAACCAATTCATGCATTCATAAGGAATATTCACATACATACATACGTACGTTCACATATATATACATTTATAGAATAAAAAAGTTGTGTGGAGAAAAAAAGAGAAAGAGACAGAAGTGGAGAAAAAAGTTGCCCCTTTCCTTTCCATTTTTGGTATACACCAGTTTATTATGATTGTTGTGCTTCTATCAAAAGCGAATTCACACACACACAGAAAAAAACGAAAACTAAAAAATTTTGTTCTCTTTTCTCATTTTTTTTTCACTTTCGTCATATTCAGATTCGTTGAACTGTGAAGAGAAAAAAATGCTTTTGATCTCTACGTTTTATTCGTCAGTGTGCAAGGGGCACACACACACACACAAACACATTTGCCGGCGGTGGTGGTGATGTGATGATGATAAGATGGCTAGAGATCTTCTCGGTGTATGTATGCGTGTGTTCTCTGCTGATCAAACTACCGTGCGAAATACACACAAAAAGTACAATACTATAAGCAATTGGGAATATTTTTTTGTTGTCTACTTTCATGCCACTACTACTACTACCACCTTTCCTCACTTTATAAAAAATGTAGCAACATTTTTTACACAAAAATATTTTTCTATTCTATTCACTATTCTCTACTTTCTCTCTCTCTCTCTCATCATCCCGATTCCTGACTGGCGAATCAGCAAAAAAGAAAGAAAGATTTTTTTTGTGAGATGGGACAAGAAAAAAAAGAGAAAGCTGTGCATCTTCTTTCACTTTGCTGTTCATTTTTTTCTTTAGTGAAGTAGTCCCTGTCCTCCCTCTTAGCTTGTCTCGCAGTAGTATACATAGTCGTCTATCATAGGCTTACTTAAAGAGCACCGGAGCAGTCAGGCAAACGTTTTTTTATGCTGGCTATCTACGTGAATGTGATGTAACATAATACATTATTCACGTTAAGTGAAAATGGCCCAGATACCTATAAAATATGTAGTTGTATGATGCCTAAAGATATATAAT
>JAHZNC010002380.1:0-10822 GCA_027744095.1 Zhuqinia jingwanae | reverse complement strand
AACACGCTATTAAATTATCATTGCAAAGTTGGGGACCACTGCTACATTGCACTGGTTGGTAGCATTAAAAAAAATAGAGACAAGTTCATTGCCAAAAATGGAGTTTCCATTGCACACTAGCGCATATTATTATATATGTATTATTGTTTCCTGGATAGGGAGAAGAAGAATATAAGAAAAAGAAGAGAAAAAAGTTGTAAATATTAACAACTTTGCGGAAGAAGAAGAAGAAGAAGAAAAAATAGAAGAAAAGGGACAGTGACAATGCACGCCGACTTGATACTGCAATTTTGTCCATTACTAAACTACAAGAATGCTAAAGAAAAAAGGCAACTTTGTTTTTATTTGACAAAACAACTTAGATCCCTTTGATCTGACTTGAATAAGGGAGGGGTTGTGTGACAAGTTGACCTTTTCTTATACGCAGCCAACTTCTTGAAAAGATAGGTACAAAAATATACTTTCCCTCGTGCACAAAAAATCCTCTGTAATTTTTGAGGTCGGTTTGAGTTTTTTGGCCTTCATGTAGCAGTCCGTTGGGCCATTTCGTTTTGTGTTGCATATTTTATCCAAAAACCAGTTTTTTAAGGTCTTTGGTAAAAGAAAGAGGGGCCGCTAAATTAAGTTTTAACGCATAAGTCACTCTTTTCTTCTGGACGAGTGCAGAAGCAGTAGCATAGCTTATAAAAATATTATCATGAACAAGATCAATTTTGTTACAAGAAGTAGCAATATCATTACTATCCTTTATACATTTTATGTGGCTACTACAAAAATAATATATTAATTTTGTTTAAGATTCAAGATCAACTTTTTTTGTTCGTGTTTCTCAACAAAAGCCACAAAGAAGCACAACTTTTAATCTTGCGCAAAGATTTCTTTTTAGCAAAAGTCTTGTCGGCAGGATTCATTATTAAATACATGAACAAAAAAGTTTTTTCTTGTGGCTAGTATCTGATTGCCCATAATAATAAAGAATACATAATAATATTAATAATAATAATACAAAGCATACTACTACACACCCATTAACAAAATGTTTCGAAAGAAAAAGAAAAGCATTTTTATTATCATCATTAGTAGTTATGCTATATACACTTTGGTATTGTGTGCTGACTTGTAAATTATTATATTTAACATTTTTAAACAATAAAGGGCTACTTGAAAACTGCAGAGCAGGGAAAAGAAGAAAAAGAAGAAGAATGGTGAAAATTGCTTTATTCGCTCAATAAAATGCACAAAAACTCTAATGTTTCTTGCACTTATAAGCTCTCCAACTCCAATTCATTCAGTTCAGATACCAAAATCCAGATAAAATATCTATAGTTGAAAATACTACACACACACAGAAGAAGTGTATATTATTACATAAGCCGACAGCTTGAATCCATTTTGCAGGGTTATACCATTTCACAGGCTCATTGTCAGCAACTGCTGAATAAAATAATAATATTAGAAACAACCAAGGTTGTCACAAGAGTTTGCCGACGTGATAAGAAGTTCAAGACGTCGAGTAAATTACATGATAAAAAGGAAATACTAGTGCTACCATCACTGCATGTATTATGTATTTTCGTACGCAGCAGACTGCTCGATAACAATGCAGAGGGTTTCAATCCGCAGGAATGATATGATCCTTTTATTTATATTATTATCACGAGTGGATTCTCAAATAACGATTATGACAGGAAGTACAAGTCGCATATATATAGCCATGTAGAATGTAGAGTCAGATAAACTGACTTTGGCGCGCGTATCGTCAAAATATATTGCAAGTTTTTCAACCGTTTAGTTTTCCTGTTCTTTAGCAGAAAAAAAGGCAATAGAAATTCTAGTACATACATAGGTATATATACATGTGTCTGTGTGTTGTCGCGTGGAGGATGTGTCGTTCTCAGAGGATGACGATAAGGTGGTAACAATGCCAATATACTTAAAACGTACATATATTATATAAGTATATGTGGTAGGCATGCATACCTACATGTACATATGGCTTTTGGTTGACTTGATATGAAAATTGTAGTCAAGTTTATTATATGAGATGACTTTCGTGTGCAGTGTGCACACATCCTCATGCTTCTGGAACACAAGTAAGTGTAAAGTTTCCCTTCCGAGAAACACTACGTTTCTGTGACATTATTGCTAGAAAAATGAGTATATATGTATACATATATATATGCACATAGTATATCATACGTGTAACGTGAAAGTGAGCTGTTTTCATATTATTAGAATATTTGTCGAGAGAAAATTTAGCGTATGACAGGTTTGATACGATCATGAGCATTATAATAATAAGTGCAGCAGCAGCAGCAGTGTATCAACTACACATCTACAACTACAACATCAAGAAGAAGAACAACAACAATATCTATTCCTCCTCTATTTTCTAGTTTTTTTTTCATGTGTAGCAAGTTCTACAGGGAATTTATATCCATCAGTTTCAACAACAAGACGAACAAGAAGAAGAAGAGTAACAACAACACCGACATCAAGTCACTCACTCGAGTCACTCGAGTCAGTGAAGAGTAAAAACATGACTACATGCTACACTACTTTTGCAGTTGATACAATAAGCTTATAAGCACTGCAATAAACTATAAAGCTTTATGACTTTATTATCATGATGATGTTGATGTTGATGACGATGATGCTGATTATATGTATGCATTCCTGCTGCTCGACTATTTTCTAACTTGACGAGAGAATGTGTGTGTGTGTGTGTGTGTAGTATGTTCTTTCTCTTTTCTAGCTTCGTCTTTTTTTCTTCTTCTTGTTCAGAGTAGAAAGTTGAGAGTGGGTGAAAAGTAAGTGAAAAAAAGTACCGGTGAAAGTTGGAGTGTGCAATGTGTTTGATAGAGAGATGAGATGATGATGATGCTGGTGATGGAAGTTGTTTTCTCCTCTTTCTCCTCTCGTGCCTCTGCTGCCTTTTCTCTCTGCGCTGCTTACACACATACAATTTTGAGACTGACTCTTTTGACAGGATATATCAATTCTGTTGATGGGCTTCCTTTTCTCTTTACCACATACCACCACCACCATCACACAACCACCATATCAGACAAAGTGGCTCACACACATTGCATCAAAAACATTATGAATGCATTATGTATGCAGTCTCAAAAAAACACAGTATGTCTATGAGTTTAGTAGTTTCTCTAGACAAAAGTCGATCCGTCGTCATTGAGTATTCAGTCTATTAGCTATATTGTCTTTCCAGACTCTCACTATAATGGCAATTTCTAAATATTATAGTATGTATATACGGTAATGGTAAAATATGCACAACATCTAAGTTGCTGCTACTACTACTACTTCATTTGCCATTCACATTATTTTTTTTATATCCAAACAACCATCCAATTTTTTGCAATCTTTTTCTTTTGAAACGTTCCATCTACAAAGTCTGGAAATAGAGAAAGTCTGGAAGATATCCATGCAATATAGTTATAACAAAGTAGTTAAGGATGAAGAGGGTAAAAATTTAGGAGAATGGATGTAGAAGGGGCAATTTACTTGAGCTTCACTAAGCATGCATGTATATATGATTACGACAAAAGAAATAAATGACTGTGAAGCGTGTGTGTTATTATTCCTAAACAAGAGAGATAGACAGGCAGACAGAGAGACAGAAAGTAGAAGAAATAGAGACAAGATGATGAAGGAAGAAAAAAACTTGGATCATGTATCAAGAAGTCACGAGTAGATAAACATTTTGTTTGTTCCTGTTTATAAAAATAAACTTGTGTCTTCTTTCTATCGTAATCGTGTAAGGGAGTGAGTGGTTGTATGTTAGATGATACGTAGAAGAGTTCAATATATTATGCAAATAATAGACGCGCGTGTGTGTTGTTGTTTACAATGCAAGCTCTTGAACTTGTAACGAGGGATTTATTTTCGTTTGTTGGCATATTATTATAGGCAGTCTGTATTGTCAGTACTTGTGTCGTGAACTAATGCTATGTATATTCATACACTTTAATTCGTACTCATCTTCATTCAAACAATTGTATAATGTATTTTCAGTCAACGTGTGTAGACTTTTGTATTTCATATGAAAATAGAGTCTTTTTGATTTTGTTCTATTTTCCATTTTTCCTAAAGACTAAAACGCGTATAAATTGTTAAAACACATAAACTTGTCTTGCCGCTTAAATGACTAAACATTATTCGTCGTATTTTCAGAAAGGTATTTTTGCAGTTTTGGGAAGTTTGAGATGGGAAGATGAAGATGATGATGGCGTGAAAGAAGGGAAAAGCTTGGTGTGGGGTTTGGTAGCTTTAAAATAGAAACATACGTAGTTGAATCCAATAAGTGTCACATTAGCCAGCAAAAGAAGCCCAAATTGAAGCGGGTAAGCAAATAAATAATAATTCCAGCATTCTTGTTGAGTATATCAAAAACTCAAAAGTAATTTTCCTCTTATATTACATTTGTTTAAACCGAAAGGATCGAAATAGATAATGTTTCCAAATCGTGCTGATATGAACAAGGAAAATGTTGTTTTATGATATGCCTAAATTTGATTTTTAACTTAGTTAAAAGTCGCTAATTTTTTATTTCATAATTTGGTTTCCACTTTCGAAACAAGTTTACTTGATGGAGTATGTCGGCGGATATGAGATTGGTAAAAAAGTAAACACTGAGAACAATTATAACTCTTGGTATGGAATAGATGGAAATGCTTTCCTGTTAGTATTATGTGTAATACATTTCCACATAGACAGGGATTTATAATAATTTAAACACACTTTTGCCTTATAAAAGCTACTATTTAACCTATGTACTGCACTGTAACCCCCTTTTGTAAGTGGACAATTATTGTTTGTTTTTATTTCTTTATTTATCGTTACCTATTTCGATTATTACGTTTGAAACGTGTCCGCAAAGCATTGTAAGGAATTTACCTTTTCTCCCATTTTAATGGCAAGGTCTGTTCTATGCATTTGTCTTCACCCAACAAGACGCTATTTGTATGTAAGTATCAATCGCTAAAATATACATACCTACATGTGCTGGTTGCGGGCGGAATTTTCTTTTCCGCAAGACGAGGAAGCCAAGTGAAATCTCATAATATCCTTTAAATCAATATTTGTTCACACAGTTAAGAAATTTTCCTCCTGCTACTACTTCTTTTTCAACCAAAATTTCCTCATGGCATTATCACGTAAACTTTTACACAAAGACGCAAAGTAAATTCCTTTAAATAAAACCGAAAAGGAAACGAATAGGAAAAACCGCATAGTGGAAAAGTAATAATAATAATAATGATTAGAATATCATATGCATTATATAAATTGTTGTGTGTGTGTCCGCATGACGAGTTGCAGGATAAACTGGTTTATCCAACTTTATTCTTTTGGAAAGAGCATTTCTGTTCTAAGCCACCAATTCCTCCAAGTTGTACAATGGAGACTCGTAAATATGAATTGCACATAAAGAACTATATAATATGAAGTCAGAGTAGAAGAGAGAGAGAGTCATAGAGGATGACTAGTGATTCTGGTGTGGTTGTTGACTGTAACTGTAGTAAAGTAAGTAAGCAAGTGATAAATTACTTCCCGAATCCTGAAAAGGAAATACAGTTGGGTAGGCACACCTTGCTCAAAGCAAAATTGTTTGTTTGTTGTGTTTGTGTGTGTGGCAAAATCGTATGTGCTTTTAAAATACGTCCCCAGCCAAAAAAAAACCACCACCACGAGCAATAATGGCGGCAGCAGCAGCAGTGGTAGTGGTGGTCGCGGTATTCTAAATATATTCTCATGAATCTTGCATGCGACATATTATTAAGATTATTGCTGATACTTTCTGTTATCAAACGAAAGTTTGGCGCATAATTTTGCTTTGTATTATTTTGCGCTACGTGCTGTTGTAGTGCAACTGGAGTTGATCCTGATTGCAAGTTGAGAACACATTACTATTGTATTTGAGTTGACGGTTGAAACAGGAAAAGTCTCTCCCAAAACCAAACTTGACGTGGACCCAGAGCCATTGCCATACCTACTACACACCAGAGTAATCCCGAGTCCACCGATAATCCCTCAGCTTTCCTTCAAAATCGAGAGAAAACTGGAAAGCGTGAGTAAATCTTGGCCAAAGTACTATGGCGCTTATTGCTTTGCTGGTAAACATTTGGTTGGATGCCTTTTTTACACAAATAAAAGTGACGTCGACATAGCAGTGGTTTTCATTGGTATGCTCTGCTATGTGTAGGTATGTATGTGGGTTCTGTAGTATGCTTCCTAGCCGGGGAAATGATGATGCCCCTAGGAATATGTTACACACACCAACACCTTTTATCTCCATCATCCATCCATTTCTTCCATCGTTTGTAGTAGTGATTTTGCGAGATATTAGGTATTATTTGTGCTCTGCGGAGAAAAATAAAGAATGTACTGTGTGACACGACGTCGGAGGATGAGGAGGAGAAGAGAACGACGACTTTTTAAGAGAAAACTTATACGGTGAAATATATACACTCAATCTACAAAAAAAAGTGTCCAGCAGCCTTTCCGCTTGGGTGTTTTCCTAGAATCCTTTTATACTTTCCAATATTATATTTTATGAGGGTCTCTGACTACACACCTCATGTAATGCAATGCACGTTTTCCCTCTAAAGTGTCCAGCAGCCTTTCCGCTTGGGTGTTTTCCTAGAATCCTTTTATACTTTCCAATATTATATTTTATGAGGGTCTCTGACTACACACCTCATGTAATGCAATGCACGTTTTTTCCTCCCACTCACAGAGGCACTTGCTACATGTATGTATATGTATATACTTGTTTTTTGTGTGGTTGTGGAAAAAAACCCAGGATGGATTTTTTTTCTTTCCTTTTTTGCGTTTTTTATGTTATTGCTGGTTTTTTGTTCATGTGAATGGTTACGGTGTACTGCTATTACCTCCACTGAACCCCCCGAAGTTGAATGGCAGAATACGCAATTTTCTTTCGCATCTTTTTGCTTTGAACAGAGTTGCGTAAAGACTTCTCACGCTTCTTTTCCATTGATAGATTATAAATGGATGATGTATCGATCTACTAGAATGAAAAGAAAGAACACTGACCCAACAAAAGAATAGTTGCGATGATGCTTGACTGACTATATATTTTTTTCGCAACTTTTTCTTCGTCCTACACATTATCTATGTGGAGGATTCTAAATCTACTTATGAATATAATAAATATGTACAAGCCGTACACACCTTTTGTTGACTTGACTACCAGGGTATATATATGCATATATGTATGTTTGTATCTTCAGAACATCGCAACTTTCTTTTATAGAGAAAACCTACCAAAACACGGAAATTTGTGATCATTTTTATATCTGTTATGACTATATATATGTGTTCTTGACAAGCATCCTGTAACAATTTCCTGTGGGTTGTAAAAAATTGGATTTTTCTACAGTATAGTCACAAAAAAATACATTTTATAGAAACAATTTTTTTTATGTCGAATATGGACCATCACAGAATAAAATGATTGCAATAAACTACACAACAAAAGTTGCATGAATAAATTCAGCTCACAGGCGGAAGTTGAGTAAAGAATAAAAAAACAAATGGAAGAGTCCCGCCTACCCCAATGTTATTACGTTGTGAATAATGTGACACAGGCAGTGCACACAGCATGATATTGATTAAAGTTCGATTCAAATTTATTGTACCCAACAATATAAATATACCGTGATTTCAGATTTTTTTACGCAGGGAAAAGTAGAAAGTTTAAGTCATGCATGGACGAATTCAACATGTCAAAAAGAGAAGGAAAAACATTGTTGGTCCCACTAAACCAGATAAAAATATGTAGCATATAAATAATCGATACTTGAATTTATTTATTTTTGGTGAAAGTTCACAGAAAAAAGATATCACTCAACCTCTTTCACAGACAAAAAGAGCTTGAGTTACGCTGGACAGACAACAGCAGAAGCAGCAACTCTGCTTTTTCTTGTGATATAATGGACAATGTGTAACAAATTCTCTTTTGACTTTTTTTTAGGTATAACGCGTTTCATTTCCAGACATTTCATGAAATCTCAAAAGATATCTGAAGTGCAATATATTATCATCACCATCATCATCATCGTCATCATTACCGTTTTATACCATATAGCTTTGCTCTACTTTCAACTTTATGTAAGATAAAAATGTGCATGCTTATACTATATTGTATAAAAGAACACCCAATCTGTAATGTTTGAATAGTCGTCACATGATTTGACAAGCTGAAATGTGACAAATTATACGGGTGCCAGTCGAGTCCCGCGATTCAAACTATGATATACGACCTCTATAACAACACAACTAATACACTTATTATATCATAGAACTGTTTTGTGTTTCTATATATAAATCCAACAAATTTATGCTTGAATGGAAAGATCACTTATGTTCAGTCGAGTTCAAGACTAGACAAGACCTGCACGCACAAAAAACACACGGTACACACACACACACACACACAGCGCAAGTAAGTATAATCATCCAGTCAGCCATCCGATTATTGAAGGAGATTCGGTCTTTTGGTGACGGGACACATTCTTAAGGCACGACGTGAACTCTCTCTCTCTCTCTCTCTGCTGCTCCCAGTTTTTGGAGTATTTATTCTATACATTTCTAAGCCCTTTTATATATATTATGCAGAACGCAGATATATTCACATATATATTATTATTATGCTACTACTATACCTATATATACACCACAAGATCACACAAGAATTGTGTTACACATGAAGAAATAAAACATGGAGTGGTATTTATAGTGTGTGTGTGATAGAGCGGATGATGGATGCGGATATATACACATTTTATGTAGGTATGTACCATGTACCTACGTACTACTTTCATGTATAACGAATGACCTTTTTTTTCTTTTTCCAGTTCTGAGCTCTCCTCTACTTTTGCAACCTTCATTCCGTCCCAATTTTTTTTTCCGATTTCGATTGCCAATTCTTCTTCTTTTTCTCGCGTGTATGTGTGTGTGTGTGTGCCAGTACCAAAATTTAACAAGGCCATTTTCAATACTTTTATCTGAGATCATTCTTGGAATCCGCTTCTTCTTCTTTTTCCCATTGCTTGCCACACATTCCCTTTTTCCATTAGGTATTCTTTTCAACAGTCAAATAGGCATGTACATACATACACCTATATAACTTATCATTGCTATTCATTGTATATCGTGTACAAGACATCTGTATATCTGACCCTGCATTATTATTATTATACAACTTTGTATTCATGAATTGAAGGATGATCATTACAATGGCTATATCATACTACACATACAAAATACAGGATAAAGAAAAAAAGTTCTTCCTTCCAATAATAATATCCGCCAATCGAATAAGTGTCGAGAGAGCAAAAAAAGGAGAAAATATTTTATTCAGTTCACTTGTATATGTTCGCGAACTCTACTACAACATCAGCTCTTGACTTGATTTTGTTCCGTGTTTTCTTTCCAGCCAGCAACAGAAAAGCGGAAAAAAATGTGAATAAGGAAACAAGAGGAGTACACATTTTTTCACAAGTAGGTTGCTAGAAAAAAATTGAAAAGTTGATATATAAATTTATATATTTTTTTTGTGTAAAATCTATTTTTTTAAACAAAAATAACCCAGTAGTAGGTCCAGAGACCTATATATCCTGTATCTCTATATCCTACATTCTTTATTCTTCCTCATGCATAACATTTTTACAAGCTTTTCAATTTCATTTCATTATTGGCACAAAATTCAGTTTTCCTAAAAGTCTCTTGTGTGATTCTCTAGTGTTTGTGTATAGGTTGAGTAACACACTACACAGCAGCTTTTTGTATGCGATCGTTATGTAAGATTTTACAACATGTCCTGAAAAAGAAAAAAAACACACACACGCGTGCATTATGTATTCCCTGCTTAACCTTTACATATTCTTGTGAAGTAGGATTGAACAGTAGAGATTGAATTTAAAAAGTATAGCTGGACAAAAAATAAACTAAATATTATGTGTGTACACACAAACGGAAACAAGATTGTTGAGCTTGAAGATAACATGAAATAATAATGGTATGAAGAAGAAAAGGAAAAAGAAAATTTGCAAACAACCTCTTCTATATTTATATGCTTTCATACACAACAATGTGTGTTGTGTTTTTTTCTTTTTAAGGAAAATCATCATCTTATAAGAAGTCGTAGTAAGACGAGACTAAGAAGAAAGAAAACATCTGAGCCTTTTTTTGCATCTTATATTTCAACTCAATATTAAACAAGCAAAAGATTTTTTTTTAACAAAATAAAACTCGATCTAATCCAAATTGGAAAGGTCAATAAACGGAAGGGACATGAAAAGAAAAGAAAATCGAAAATATAGAAAATCCAACAAAGCCACGCCGGTGTGAGGATACAGAAAAGTATATACCTATTTACTTTTAAAACACCTGAAAAAAATAAGTAGGTACTACTTCAAGATTTCCTTCCCTGTTGACCTTTTTATATTAAATCTAGAAGATGTAGTGTACGCCACGGGTTTAGTTCCGCAGCTACACAATTTCTTTACAACAGTGCTGGTTTACTTATCCTACTTACAAGAGAATATATTCTGTGTTATTTTATCTTTTTTGTACATGACTTTAGAAATCAAAATCCATATACCTACATATGTACATACACACATACCTGCTCGCACGCTACTTATATTTTTAAATATGATAAATAAATTATGCAAACACCGACGTCCTAGTTATATTTCATTCGACAATTCTTTTTTAATAATAAAAGAGGAAACTAGTTCACTCTGAGGAAGAGGAGTATGTAGCAATGAGTGCATTTTTT
>JAHZNC010002378.1:0-27987 GCA_027744095.1 Zhuqinia jingwanae | reverse complement strand
CATATTGACATCATGCTTTCTCGATTTTTAAACTGCATACGTTGTACGTAAATAAATTGCAAAGTTATCCGAAGTGAATCAAGGACGTATTAGTGTACAAAAGCAATCGAAAGAGTAAAAAGTTAGTTTGACTGACTTTAAAACAATTATTAATGAGCAATGAGCATATTGCTTAAACACACAAAATTATGCCCTTATAATGCTCATTTTTTGTTTGTTTCATGCTTGCGTTGATTAAGGCTTTTTATTATGCTTTTAAATTCTTTCAAAATTTCCGACAACTTTATAGTTTGACTGTCAGACGTTTATTTACTGGGCTATCAATATTCTTGCTCAACGTTATGCGTTTTATGTCAATTTTCGTACCTATGAATAAGCCAAGGGCCAAAAACGTCGTCCACATCCCCGACACAACACTATACAGGTTCAGATTGTCTGGAAACCCATTGTCACTGGAAAAGAAAGAACTCGTTTAAACTAACAACAAAATAATAATAATTATTATTAAGCCAATTTAAAAATTGTACATTGAATCTCGCAGTGCCAATATAAAGGCGGCTACTTGGCAGGCTCCAACTCCCAATCCATGAAACACCAATCCGATGCAAGCGACATAAAAGTTTCTTTGTAAATAAAAAGTCAATTAGTATATGCTTTTATACTCGAG
The DNA here is from genome assembly GCA_027744095.1 of Zhuqinia jingwanae. Classification (NCBI taxonomy): domain Eukaryota; kingdom Metazoa; phylum Arthropoda; class Collembola; order Entomobryomorpha; family Paronellidae; genus Zhuqinia; species Zhuqinia jingwanae. The sequence goes on along the minus strand of JAHZNC010002378.1, from coordinate 27,320 downwards.
ATTTGTATCATTATAAGAGAGTTGTTAAATTTTTAAACTACGTTTCAAATGGCAGAAATGGTGCTGGTCCAATGAGCAAGTGTGCAATAATAATTAGTAAAGATCCATGAATGACAACGTATTTAGGATGACATTTCTTGTCCATTAGTTTTCCCCAAAGGGGTGCAGAGACTGCATAAGCGGCACCCATGACCATAAATATCAAACCAATCTCAAAGACACTAAAATTAAACTGCAAAAATTAACAGAAACAATTTATACCGAATCTGTAAAAAAATCCCTAAATTTGATCTCCAGTTTAAAGTTTAAGGAACGCATACCTGGCGTAGGTGAGGTTCTAGCGTGGCCTGCAGATATCCTATGGAATTTGTAGCCATCCAAATACTTACAGCTGCTAATTGTACTGCAGGTAGCTTCAGAATACTAAGGATGCCAAAGCCTTCTTTATCCTTGCAATCTCCACCGTTCATTGACTTTCCATTTGGAAGCAACCATGGAGTGATGAGAGCGACCAGTACCAGGCATGACCCAACAAACGTGAATGGAGCAATAAACCCTCCAACCTGAATGTTTCAAAAATAAATTATTTTTTGTTTAAAAATCGAGTCGGATAATGAGGTTTATGTTTGATTGCAAAAACATTATAAATACTGTAGTGTACATACCTGATACAATGCTCCCCCTAAGCTCGGTCCTAGGTCCGCAAAAAAAGAGAAATTTGGTTTAAGTTTGAATTCATGTTTTATTTCGTGTGTATATGAAATTTATGTTATAAATATTAAATGGCGGAATGTTCCGTGTTAGAATATGAAATTAATTAACACGTAAATTAAGCTATTAATAATTTACCTACGATACACCCGACCCCATACATTGTTTCAAGAGATGCCTGCAAAAAATCATATTATTTAGATACGCACGTATCAAGTGATACTCTCTAAATGAATTCAAAAATTAGATTTATGTAGATACTTACGAATGTCGTAGCCACTGAATCTGGAAATTCGCCAGCAACAATGGTGAAAGCGGCAGTTACAAATGCCGTACTATGAATTAACATTTAGCGTCAATGAGATTGCATTGTGCAATAGTTTGCACTTCAAAAGTGCATACGTGCATACAATATGCATATATGTACAATATGTGTCTGTTATATGGTAATTACCTGCCAATTGCCTCAAAAATACGAATTACAAAAGAGAAGAAGATAAAATTAAAATGATCCTGGATCTGATCCAAAAATCTGTTAAAAGTATTCGTAAAAGTCATTGCTATATCATAAGAATTTATTAAACCAAACAAACATATGTAATGCTCTTACATGGAAGAGATAACACACAAAAGCAGGGAAAGTTGACAACTTACCCAAAGATAAAACAACTGGTCCCTGCTGCAAAGATCCCAAGGTTGAAAACTTTCTTTGCTCCAAATTTATTCATCTGAAAGTTAAGTGCATAAAGAAAACTTAGCAATCACATCCATCTCATCGATGGTAGAATGCATGAAAATGACTACTTACGTATTTCCCATATATTGGAGCAATGAGGAAGCAAACTAATTGAAAAATTCCAAATACCAATCCATATTCCGTGGCGGATGCTCCTTTTCTTTCAGCCTGGATAATATTCGATGAGAAAGTTAGTCTTTCAAGCAATGTATACACAACATCAAATCTTTGTTGAAATATTTGTTAAATCAATAAAATCTCACTTCAGCCGGATAAAATGGAGCTTGGAGTGACATAACGCATGCTGAAAATAGGTAAGCCAACGAGAAAACGAACAAAGTCATCCATTGCCTTTTCGTAAAGCTGGACGACATACAATTTGGAAATTTTTTGACAATTTTTTCCCACACTCCCATGATGAATGCAGATTTTCTTTACTCTCGAATAAATGTTTGAATTGCAAATTCAAATCAAATCTTCTATTGGTCAAATATAGCTAATTGGGCTAGATTAGAAATTTTATGAAATATAGGATAGATCATTTCACCCCATTAGGGTCCAGAATTTGTTAATGGAGAAGGAATGTTGCTTTTTTCATCAATCCTCGTCGTTTATTAAGGATGGCAACTATAACTGTCAAGGAGCACTGCATACAAATAGGACGGAAGTCTTTTTCTACACAATTATGTAGACTATGTAGATCTTGATCAGACCCTTAATTACTAAAATTTACTTTCCACGAGAGCAATATACGAAATTTGCTGAACACGATATTAGGTAACGTGTGATACAACAAAATAATTCACAGCAACTGTAAGAAACACAAAAGCTGACAATTTTAATTTTCACACGAAAATTAATTAATTAAAAAAATATTTTAAAACTTGGGAATGAGCGATTCTACGCACTTAAGTTAACTATAGCATATTGTATTTTTCGGCTTAAAATAAACTTTTCCACGCGGTAAACCATGCACCTCAGACACAATGCAATTTATGCCCAGATCTGGAATAAGTACCACCAAAATAATTCTTTATCTTGGAACCTGAAGCTATGTTGCAATAAAATGGTGGAAAGCCTACGGAACGAGAAAATATGGGTGGAAGAAACAGGTTACATAAGATTAAGATAGTATAAAAGGGTTGGGGATGTGCACAATCTTTGCATTACACAATGAATGAAAATCTGTAAATGTTATGCGTACCAGATTGGTACACACTTCACACACTTTTATCCATGTTTTTTTTATGTGCATTAGAAATCAACGTGGTCTCGTCCCTAGTCAGGATTACCTATGTAGCGTCTTCAAGGCAGGTTACACGAGCAAGTGCAAGTCTGCAAACTGGATAGTGGACAACGCTTTAACAATAGACATTCTCGTGGATCCTTGCATTTGCGTAGATATAGGTACCTACATACATTTTTTTACATTTTATTTTATTACCACATGTATAGTAGTACCTACTAGAATTTCCCCTTTGACAAGACATGGAAGTACGACTCTACTGAAGCTTAAGATGATGAGAACGGACACAAACAAGTAGAAACAATATTATATTAACATGCGAAACCAAAAATGCTAAATGAACTGCAATGGCTTCAACAAGATTTTTTTTAGCCGAGTGTGCATATTATTATTTTCATAGATATCTCGCCATATATAATCCAGATTTAGCTGGAGGGCTAGTAGGTTTTTTATTGCCTTTTTCCTTCTTTTACAACCTTTGTACAAAGTACACGAGACCCAAGAATGTTACGAATCAAAGCTGACGATCGTTACATGCTTTGTCATGATGAAATTGAATATTCAGTACAATAGGGTTAGTAGTTTCAAATTTCAGGTTGTCATACTTGTCTATTATGCAACAGCGACTATGAAAGCCAAACGTGTTGATTGAGGATATAAAAACCAATGCCAAGCGAAGCCAAATCATGGTTGCATTCTTGTTACACTGTTATATTATACTGCTTGTTTGTATTCCAGTCAAGTGTTCAATTCTCTTGTGCTTATGGTGAAGGCATGAAGGTGGGTGAACATGTTCTCTCTCACTGGACAATATATATGTTTTATACTATAAATTAATTATAATATAACATATCTAGAAGATGCAATAGCCTTTAATAGTATTCACATAATATGTACATTTTATGGCTTCGTAACATTGTAAATGGCATCATATATGGACTTGTATAAAAATTAAAAAAAGATTACGATGCATGAGACAAGCAATTTGATTTTTTCTAAAAAACTGATGTCATCGCAAGTGACATTTAGGAAATGCCACTTATCTACCGGTCTCTAAGTTTTTGCATCCTTGCAACTGCAGTTTTATCATCGTTGTTGTTGTGTAATTTAAAACTTACAGCTCCTTGTTTTGTTTCAACCTTCCATATCATTAAATTGATTTCGGCATTTATTTTTCCTGTTTTGCCTACCGGCAATCTTTTACATGCTTTTTTATGGTAAGATCCCGGCGGGTTCCTCTAACACAATTAGACACGTAACCACAATATGATAAAGTTATTACATACCACATATCAGGGTAAATGGTTATTTTTAATCGACAACATGAAAAAAATGTCTGGTTGACTGAATTTTGCCGAATTATAAGTTACATATGATAATTAACGTACGAAAACACTTAATTTTAATTTATTTATGAGCATGCGGCATTTTTTTTTTACAATATACACAGGTAAAATATACATGCTATTATACAAACTATGGATTGTGTGATAAGATACAATAATTTAGGAACAAACACTGACCAGACAAACAAGTGGTTCTGAAAAATCATAATTGAGCAGGAGTAAACAATACTTTCCGCTCCATTAGATAATAACAGTAACAATAACGGTAACCATTCAGTGGATTTCTTAGTCTTTTCTTTGCTTTTCACTTTACTCTTATTGCTGGCTTGATTTGGCACATGTGCCGATCCATTCGTCATCACTAAATGGTCAGAGCTGAAAATACGTAAAATAAATTATTATTTAAAACAAATTCTTCTTCTTGTATATTTCTATTTGGTTGTTGCAGCAAAACATTAAACTTGACTCACCTGCGACATTTAGCCATAAAAATATACGTTAATATTGAGCTTGAATATGTATTGAAAAATATAAAGGAACCTATCAGCAAATTTGAAGAGTAGGACTCTATTCCAATATAACCAGCAGTGACATCAACTGTAGCCAACCCATTGGAATTACCCTGTTTAGAGAACAATAATTAGTCATTTTGCTTTTCATTTAAACTGAAATATTATAATAGATATGGCATGAAACCATCGGACTGGAGAATAAATTTACCTGATAATAGAAAGATGCTTGAACAAACCAGATAAGAACAACTCGAGAAACAATTGAGTTTCTCTTTATGGAAGACTTGTAGGATTTCTCATGTCGTTGCATTTCATCTTGTTCATGTTTAATTAGAGTTTCTAATAAATGTACTTGTACTAACACAACTCCTGTGATAATTAAATTATGGCATCTTTGTAGGCATAAGAGAAACATTATTAAAGAAGAAGAAATGGCACTGTGCGGATTTCCATTGTAGAAATGGTGTACAAAATGAAAGAACATGAAGAGGAATGTGAGTTTCTGCAATTTGCTGTCCAACAACATCCTGCAATTTACAAGATGATTAATCATAAATAATTGTAATTAAATGTTTGTGAAAATATAAAAGCATTAAAAAAGTGCTTACCAATGTATTTCTGCTCTGGATCTTTCCTCGACATACTGAGTAATCATTTTCATTAGATAAATGGACAGCAATGCAGCTCTGAAGGTTCTTGAGCGCTTTACAGTCTTTTCAGAGAATAAAAATATTAATATCACAGCGGCTGTTGCAGTTAACCATTGCAGTTCTCTTTCTTTAATAAAATCATTTAAATCAGGGAGATGACTCCATTTGTCTCCAGTTTGATTAAATAACATTGCAAAGCGGTGCAAAGTCAAAACCTTCATCATTGTTCGCACACTTTCTACATCATGTCTTGGATTCCACAACAAGTACAAAATTAATAGAGTCGGATACAAGTAATAACGAATATAATGTTCTTCCTCAATAAAACTAGAGCTAAAATATACAATAAGAGATGGAATAAAAACAATTCCAGCGGCAAATCTAGCATGCTTCCCAATTACTTTCCTCAGACTGCTGAACAAATAAATTTGCATACAGATAAGAATAACCATTGATATAACAAAACTGCATAACAAGTCGCTATTTTTATTTTTTGAACTTTGTAGAGTAGACGACAATTCGTGCTCAAGTTCTATATACTTTTTGATTGCTAACGGTGTCTCCATTTTAGAAATTTCAGACCACCATAATTTGTATGTAGCCGCTTTCCTACTCGTCCCTAAAACACTAAGTAAATGCTTACAATTTCTTTGGTAGCTATATGCTAATTGGTCCGTAGATTTGAAGTTTTCTACCAGGTCTAGTATCAATTGGCCGCGGGATTCCTGAGGAATTGCAACGTTCCAAATCGTCGCTAAAGTAGGAGCAATATCTATTTGGTTTATTTGAACAGTTTCAAGTTGGGAATGATGGTGTGGCATTCCTGAAATAACGACACCAATGAGTGGAGTTAAAACTTCCTCTAGACTGCTTCCTCCATGACCACCTACGTTGGCCATTCCATGATCCCCTGTTACCATTATTAAGTTTTTTGACTTTTTGGCTTTGACGTGCGAAAGATGTGAATGAAGATGTTGAACAACATGGTCCATTTCGTGTAGCTTTTTTCTAAGCAAATCTGTTTGTCTTGGGCCATAGACCTATTTATTTAGAAGCAGAATAAATAAGTTTAAATAAAAATACCTTGCATTAAAAATAAAATGTTACAAACTAGCTTATAGTTGTAATTGTAAACATAATTTTGCTAATTACATGTCCGATGTGATCAAGGCCAAGATAGTGCAGAATAAGAAAATTGCAATCATCTATATTTTCAAGATGTCTTGTTACATTACTGTCCACTTCATAAAAATCCTTAACATAAAATGAGGTAACCCCCTCCCATTTCTTGAAATAGGGGGAGTAGTTTTCACTCTCCTCAGGGAACAGTCTTAGCCACGTCTCATCTCCGAAAAAGCAGATATTAGTATCTGGCAACTCTTTTCTGATGTTGGATATCAAATTTGGTTGATTAATTCCTATTTTACTTTTAAGCGTATCAGCAGTTTGAAAATTCCTAAGAACATCCATGTACACCGGGGATTTTCCTGTGACCAGTGTCTATCATTATACAAAACAAGAAGATTTTTGTGCATATTAAGAAATAACTTTTTGCAAAGAATTAACTTCTTCTTCAGGACATAAAATTTAAAATAAAATAAAATGATAAACATATACATAGTTGATGTGATTCTAAATTACACTGATTACCTTAACCCGAGGCAGGGTGACAGTTGGCGAGTCCACCTTCACATCAAATTTCAGCGTCGTCGTGTGTTGGTACTTGCGTAACTTTCCCATAAGAAAAGGAAAGTTTTCTTCAGTTAAAAAATCCACTCGCAGTGCATCAATAACTACAAGCACTACTTTCTCCGGCACTTGTGAGTCGACATCTCCAAGACTAGCTGAAGTAAAATTCCCTTGTTTGATATCGTCCTTGTGTGAATGATGACCATCCTCTGCATCTGACGCCACACTTTCGAAGCCACCAGTGACTCCCATCAAAACGAAGCACAAACAGACGCATTGAAAAATTGCTATTAAGACTAGACATGCCTTTTGTCTGAGGAACATTTTGGAAAAACTTTTCGCCTTCTCTCAATTGCAACCGCTTCAGCAGATGAAGGGTTGCAATGTTGAAAACTTTCACTAAGCAATTTCTCGATCATCAAGCATAATCCAAGGCCAAAAACATTTTAACCTAAATGACACTTTTGGAAATTCTAATTTGATTACAATGGTTAAATGCCCGGTGCTCTTCACTCTATTAAAAAACTCAAAATTACACAGTTTGGCTAATTTCGTGCAATGTTTTCTAAAAAATAGACTTTGTGATGGAAAATTCAATGTGGGTTAAAACTAACAGGAACAGTGAGGTAACTGTGAAGTAACAGGATGAATGTATCTAAGATGCTTTTGGAATGCATGGATTTTGGAAGATTTGTTAGGAAGTGCAGTTGAATATAAAAATGCAGTAGATGTGTGTGTGTTCGAAGATTTATCAAGATCAAAGTGATTTTTCTCTTATAGTTGGGGGAGGTCTCATTCTCTCTCCCAGAAACATGGACGAAACACAGACAAGAAGAAGAGAGTGGAGTAAAGAGTTTTTCTTCTTGGGTCTGAGTCTTCCATGATCCTGCTCGTTATACTACTAGAAATAGACTCACTCAATCAGTGTATTTTACGTATGTATACAGTTGAAAAGGAATTTGATGTAGGTAGAAAGCACACCGAAACCCCCACACAAATGAGATACAAGAGAGGGTAGAAAGAAAAAAGAAAGCTAGTGACAGCCGAAGCGTATATATGTTTACAATTTTTTTATTTTCCTTCTTTGATCTCGCCTATATCTCGCTCTCAACAGAGCAGAAACACAGCAGCCGAGTGAATCAATAGTTTTGTAAACACAGGCACAGAACGAAAGCCGCTTTGCTTCGCGCCACCGACTCTGCCACTACCCAACTCTTTGATGCTTTCACCCTCACTATGGAATACCATTTTAATGAATGAATAAACTCTCGCAGACCGGAAGGAAGAACCACCTTTTTTTACCGAGAGATAGCAATCGAGAGATTTTTGTATGTATAGTCATTGTAGAAAGGCTGCAATTTTAGAAATAACCGAGAAGGCGGTTCTTAATGATGCTGGATACTGAGGGCTCATTAAATCAAGATAGTTAATTTTTTTGCCTCTTGATGTAAATCGTGTGTTTGGAAACTATTCTGCACCTACTAATTTTATTCAGGGAAATTAAACCTTCGTTTGCGACGTGCTGTTTGTTTGGTGAAAAAGAGTATTATATTATAAGCAGCATGGAAGTAATCATGAAATAAATCATTCACAATGTGGTGCGTAGATTTTTTTTACTGACATTCATATTTATTTAAAATTATCGTTTCAATCATTTGGACTAACTAAATACATACATAACAAAAAAACGAGTTCTAAGTAAAAAATCAAACTATACATACTAAACCTTAATAAGATCAAAATATATAGCTTATACAAGTTCATCCGCGGTAAAATCCATGTGACTACTACAGGTTCTAAATGATGGAAAAATTATTGCATGTAATTAAATGTTGAGCATAAAAATAAAATAAAAACGATATTTTTGGATTTCTTACTGATCATTATCATTCTGATTTTGCTCTTCCTGATGTTCAAAAAAATTTGCGGAACCGCCTCCCCCGAACGTATCAGAATCAATGACAGATTGCCCTTGTGGAGGTGGAAAGGGCGTGAATATAGTTCCTTTCGGAAGAGTCGGCTTAGGTAATTCAGGGACCGGAACTGAGTAATCTGGTAGTTCTGCTGCGACCAATGGCTTCTTCTTCTTTTTATTTTTTCGCTTAACTATTTCTTCTTTCGGTCTTTTGTTGGGGGCACGAAACCCAGGATTATATGCAGGTGGAACCGGATACTTTTCTCCAGGGACAACGTCTTCAGTCAGTGCTGTGAACTTGTTTGGTTTTCCTGTCCCTCTTCCCCTTCCCCTTCCACCACCACCTCTTCTATTAGCATTACCATTATTACCTCTACGGAAGCTAGGTGGTCCCCCAGGATTACGCGAAACAGGACCATCACCACTACCTAGTGGCATTGAATTGGCCCCCGTGACGTTCCGTCTTCCCTGTGGCATGTTTCCCCCCCTTGGGTATGCCGGTTCGTCGTCATAAAACGCCGATTCCCCATAGTCAACTTGCCATGGGTTATGGTGTTGTTGTGGAGGTCCACGATTGGCAAAAGGATTAGGCTGTCCTAGCATTGGCATTCCACTACGCATAATCCTAGTGCCACCACCCATAGAGGAGTCCTGAAAATTGGATGGTGGTGGTGGTAAGTTTCTAGAAGGCGGTTTTCTTTGTCCCATCGGTCCACCGAAACCTCGGCGGGGGTCTCGTAGTATTTTTTCGGGCTCCGATTGCATGAATGAGCGCGATGATGGGTAAGACCAGGGATTGTAATCATATGATTCGTAGTCATTCCCATGTGATTCGTAGTCATTCCCATATGATTCGTAGTCATTCCCATGTGATTCGTAGTCATTCCCATATGATTCGTAGCCATTCCCATATGATCCGCATTCATAATAATCCGCATTCCCCTGTTCCACAGGCGTCCAAGATGAACCATACTTGTCATATCCTTTATTTTTAAACGAAGTGTTTCTAAACATAAATAAAAGAAAGAAGTATTTTCGTATACATTGCATGAAGACAAGGGCATTACAAGGGCATTACTAGCCCTGTCCGTATAATATAACATGGTGCAACTCTCACCTGTCCTTTTTTGGTGAATTTGAATATGTTGAAGTTGATGGTTCAGCTGATGGAGCAGGCGTAGGAGCAGGTTCTACAGATAATTCCATGTCGTCAATCTTGTAGCCATTCATATCTTTTATAGCTGAACGAATATCGCCAATCGCCTCGAGGCACTAGAATGTGAAATAAATGTGCAAGATTTGTTAGGCAGTTTCCACTTTGGATAAACTACAAACAAACTGTACCAAACTTACAACATGTCCTTCTCCATTCTCTATTTGGACTTCAATTACACATCCGAATCTTTTGAACATATTACGCAAACCGCGAGCGTCCACAGAAGAACTTATGTTTTTCACAAGGAGTTTGACCGTGGGAATTCCAGGCATGCCATCCTTCCTGGATTGTTCAATTACTAACTTATGTCCATTAAGCTCCCTTCCTTGGAGTTCCCCAACTGCATGTTTCCCTTCGATATCGTCTTCCATGTGCTAATATCAAAATAAAATATACCTATATAAGAAAAATCAAAGCATATTATAATTGACATATAATATAATAATTGACAAATACTACTTACTACAAATACTGCTTTTCCCCCAACTTCATGGCATTCAACGACAGTTCCAAACTCTTCAAAGATTTGTCGAACATCGTCCGCTGTTGCATCGGGTGGAATATTCCCTACAAAAATTTTAAAAGTTTTAACCCTATCCACATCCATTGTAGCAGCTCACGTGCGATGTATGTAGCTTATAACTATTTTTAGCTGAGAAGGTTCACAATAATGTTTAAACTGGTTATCGTCTGGTTGTTTTCCAATGTGCTACATGGTTCAGTTCAGACTTCAGACACTGGACTATTGAATATTCCTTATATATTATTGTAACGCCAAAACTAAAACTGTTCTTATGCTAGCCTTCTTACTTCTTCGTCCACGTGACACAAATTAATGACACATGACAGACGGACGACACAGTATTATAAAAGGAAAAGTATTACACAACAATAATTATTTTGAGTTTTACTCTCGGTAATCTTATTCCAAAATATTTTATACTATACGAAACAGTCAAATCAGATGAGATAACAGCAAAAAGAGAATCATGTCTGTTGTCTGTTTGGTCTCACTCAGCACATTATAATATTATACATAGAACCAAACACAGAGAGCTAGTCTTTTGTTTACCCATTTATCCACAATCCACAACACTACATCATCCATCAGGAACGGGAATAGCATACTATGCAACATGCACTCATATGCTCATGCAATCTCTCTTCAACTCAATTCATTTTTATTAGAGAAAACTTGCCTAAGAACTCCCCTCGCCAACAAGCGACTGCCGAGGGATAGAAGCCACGTTTAAATTTTTCTCTTATGTCTATGTGTCTACAAATATTGGAGAAAGTTTCTCAAAAATTTCTTTCCCAAACATATGCAGTTTACACGTCCAGTGGGCGCAAAAGAAAATACATAAATACTAAAACTTGACCGCAAAAGAGAAAACATATTTAATCCCATTTTAAGGCAATATACCCCACTTTTGCAAGACATTAAACAAACTTCCACCGAAAAGGATACAGAAGTTTCGTTCAAAAATATCTCAGTGTAAAAAATATATAAAGTCAAAGTTCTACCAAATTATTATTTTTATAAATTAATGTACGCACGACCTTGTTTGTATTGAATTGAAATTAATTAAATTATGCTTAGACTTTGTGACGGTGTGGTGTTTTAATTATATTGTTGTATAAAACATACAATTCAGCTGTGCTGTAAGTAAACATTACTTGTCAACAAAAACGCAATTCAAATTCAAATGTCGACTCGGCCAGCTGATCGCTAATAAAGTAGTATTACCAAATAATGATATTATGTAAATCAGAAGATTTGTACATTTCCAATATTTCCATCATGGAATACATGATTTTTTAAAGCTCACACTTCCTGTTGACAAATTTCCAGTTGTAAATTATTTACAGAATAAATTGAAAAAACTATTAACGATGTTATAGTTTTTTTTTAAATTGCCAAATAACTAATATTTGAAATTATAAGAGTGACACTTGTGCCTCCTAATAAATTAAGCATAACAAATAACAGCAATGGAGCTTTTTAAGAGTGTTTGGGGTACCCAACCGAATACCAATGGAAAAGTTCAAGATCAACAAACCGGTGCGGAGACTGTAAGTGATGAGGGATCGTATATATTTATTTTGTGCTCATTAAAAAAGTTCGATTTATAATTAATTAATGATTATTCATATGGATTTTCCTTGTGAATCAATTTTGTAGGTGGAACGTTTGGTTGAAAGACTTCTTAATTCTACATTGCTCAATGATAGGAGGGACGCTTGTAGAGCACTCAAAGCATTATCAAAAAAATATAGAGTTGAAGTTGGGGCACAGGGAATGGACGCAATTTTGACAGCCTTGGATGCTGATCGAATAGATTCAGAACTCGTGTCTTATGCTTTGGAATGCTTGCTAAATATTACATCCCCTGATTTACTGGAAGATGAGGAAGCTTCTCTGGCGTCCAGCTTACACTTTATTTGATTTTCCTAAATGTCACATGTTGCTGGACTGATTATATAGTGTAAATTCTTATTTTATTTCAGGCTATACTGCTACTTGTTGCATTAACGAAAAATAATGCAAATATTCAAAAGATTATCGCGTTTGAAAATGGTTTCGACAGAGTTTTACAAATTATTCAGGAAGAAGGATATTCGGACGGTGGACCAGTGGTTGAAGATAGTTTACAGCTGTTTCTGAATTTATTGAGAAATAATACTAGCAATCAGACGTTTTTTAGAGAAGGTAATTGTTTTCACAAATGGCACTGGTTAGCAAAAATATGAAGCAGTTCTAAGTTAAAATAGTTTTTTAGGAATAATTGACTACCTTATTTTTTACTGTGTTCATTGCAGGTAGTTACATCAAAAGGTTGGTGCCGTTTTTTACTCTCACTGATGGTGATGCAGAACTAGGCTGGCCAACGCAAAAAGTGTCAAATTTTTATCACATGCTCCAGATAATACGAACCCTAAATTCTCCACTAAATCCGAGTCATATAACTCTTTCCTGTCAAAAGGCTGTTAAGCTTTGTGGAATTCTCGAATGTCTTAATCAAATTGTAATGGCGAACGGAATTCCTTCCGAGACTTTGGCGGAGGCTATTGCAACAATCGGTGAAGCCATCAGGGGATGTATCGAAAATCAGGAATATTTTGGTTCCGTTGTTGTAAGTAAATTAGTGCACATAAAAGGACAGAAGAGGAGTAGTTGAGAATGAGTGAAAATAAAACCTTTGAATTTCTAATCTTGTTGTTTTTTGTCATTTATTGCAGGCACCTTCAGAACCACCCAGGTGTGTTAGCTTACGTTACTCAAAAATATTTTATTTGTTAATGATGTAGAAATTTACTGTTTAGTTGAGTTCCTCTGTGTTTCGACTAATGAGCTCGACATTCGTCTTGAGCCCGTAGTTTTCAGAGTATGAGCTCGCAATGAAGCCATAGCTGATAAGATCTGAAGCACAATTTTTTTAAAACTACGTTAAATGGAAATTTCAAAATTGTCAATTCACTTTACTTGCTTTTTCTTTTCTTTTTCTAGACCAGTTGTTGTGATTCTTTTAATGAGTCTGGTGAACGAGAGACAACCACTTTCTCTACGATGCTCCGTACTCTATTGTATTCATGGCTATTTTTATAAAAACGAAAAAAGCCAAGAAGATGTCATCAAGTCCCTACTACCTTCATCTGGGGAAGCTGGTACGACAAAAATACTTACTCTATCTTTCAAGGACTACTTATCTTGAAATACATTGAAATATTATTTAAATTAATAATTTATTTTTATTTGTAGTAAATGTTTTGACAGCCGGACAACTTTTGTGTGGTGGATTATTTAGCAAAGACATTAGTAATATTTGGTTCTCATCTGTCGCCTTAAGTCATACCGTAATGGGTAATAGAAAACAGAAGGAAAACCTTCTTAAAGTTCAGTTCAGTATGCCAAAACTTGACCCAAATCCAGTTACACTTATGAATTATCTTCTTTTTAACTCTCCAACAGGTTAGTATACAATATCATCATTACATGTCTCCAATGCATTGTACATATATACGTCATTTTGCTGCTAACCTCAATAATTATACAAATATTTATGTTCTTTCTTTATACAGGGAGCTAAACCACAGGTGAAAATTGCTATTTTACAATTTCTTTCGGTATGGCTAGAAGGCTGTCCCAATGCCGTTGGGCAATTCTTGGGGAATCCAAAGCATGCGCCATTTTTAATAACTCAGGTAAAGTAAAACAAAAAATGCACACATTTCCGTAAATGCTGATGATGTATTTTTATCTTAACATTTTTTAAACGTAGATAACATCAGCAGAGTCTGATGAAAAAGAAGCGTTAGTTCGAGGTCTGGCTTCATTCCTAATGGGAATATGCTTCACAGGTGAAAATTGCGATTTTACAATTTCTTTCTGTATGGCTAGAAGGCTGTCCCAATGCCGTTGGGCAATTCTTGGGGAATCCAAAGCATGCGCCATTTTTAATAACTCAGGTAAAGTAAAACCAAAAAATGCACACATTTCCGTATATGCTGATAATGTATTTTTATCATAACATTTTTTTTAACGTAGATAACATCAGCAGAGTCTGATGAAAAAGAAGCGTTAGTTCGAGGTCTGGCTTCATTCCTAATGGGAATATGCTTATTCTTTAATCCAAATACTGTGCCATCTTTTACAAAGGTAATATGGTTGAGCTTTCCCTCAAACTTTAATTTCATGGACTTGTTTTTATTAATATATTGGGTTATTTTCCTTTTTTTTTTAGGAAAGTATGGTTCAGCTAATTAATAATCGTATAGGAATGGAAACATTATCGGATGCTCTCGGTCAAATTTCAAAATCAGAACTGTATTTGCATTCTGTGAAGCATCCCCAGTTGGTTGCCAAACACTCATCGGATCTGATTTTCGACCACTATTTCTGTAGCATGTTTAAGAAGTATGAGTCATTAATTTTGCAACAGTTGAGTGATCCTGGGGGATCTCATGTCCATGCCGTCGACAGTTCCGCTCAAGACTTCAGTAAAATGGGTCATATGGTAAATAATCATCAATCTCCCAGTGATGTTATAAGCCGTTATAAAGAAGTTATTCGAACACAAGATGACATGATAGAAAGTTTTAAAAGTGAAGTTCACAATTTGAAAGTAACAAATGCTACGTGCAATGTAAGAGAATTTCGATTTTGGATATATTGTGACATATTTTTAACCGATTGGTATAAATTTACATGTTCTTTTTTTAAATTTACTTAGGGGGCTATAGAAGAATTAACTAACGAGGTACTACAACTGAAAAATCAACTAGTTCTTGTAAATGCTCAACGAGCTACAACTGAAATGAATAGTGAAAGGCTTAACC
Organism: Zhuqinia jingwanae; assembly: GCA_027744095.1. Taxonomy (NCBI): domain Eukaryota; kingdom Metazoa; phylum Arthropoda; class Collembola; order Entomobryomorpha; family Paronellidae; genus Zhuqinia; species Zhuqinia jingwanae. The sequence continues at coordinate 11,962 of JAHZNC010002378.1, read as the reverse complement.
AGGCGTCTTCTGCGGAATATGAATCTGTCATTAGAACTAAGGATCACCAAATCCATGAGTTGGTAAGAATCTACACTAGTAACTAGTTGTTGTTAAACTACTCAATAAAATATTTATGTGTGATACATATTTTATTTGCCACTCAAGGGATCCCGACTGAAAAATCTGGAGTTGGGTATACAAATGGGAATAAAGAATCCAATACAAGAAGAGCTAATCAGTAAGTTGGAGGAGGAAAACAAGGTGTTGGTTGAAGAGGTGGATAAAATGAAAAAGGACCAAGAAGAGCTGCTTGAACTTCTCTCAGAGCAAGATACCAAGATATTAAAATTAAAAATCCAATTGAAAAGTCTTGGTATTGAGGTAATGTAAAGTTTGGAGTATTGGAGTACAATTGCAGCTTTAATTNGGAGTATTGGAGTACAATTGCAGCTTTAATTTACGGTTCAAAAATGAACGTTTCACATGGTACATTGTTGTAGGTTGATGATAACGGGGGACCTGAGTCTGAAGAGCTATCCGGGGCTGTGGACTTATCCCAGGCATCCGTAAACGGAGGTGGTGGCGGGGAATATTCAGACAATGAAAATATCCTATTATAAAAATATATTAAATATTTAACTGAAATGTCAAGTGCAAAGTGCAATGCATACAAAATACATACATGTATTATAAATGTTGACGTTGAGTTGGATAGCAGTTGATTGCACCATGTTGCCTGATTGATTGATTAGTTATTTTACCTTTTGTGCCCCAAGTTTGGCTTCCATCCATTCCACAATAAATCTGTTTTTGAGACTCCATTACTACGTTAGAAAATCGTTGTCGACGTATCGATTGCAATAGTTGAAGTAGATATATATACATATATAGGTGCTTGTATGTTTAAATCTTTCTCAGTCTAAATGTATTTAAATAATTAGTCAAGTATTTCGCATTAATTTTCATTTAAAAAGTTTTATTTATTTCATCCATAAAACTCTCTGTACATAATTGACAGTGTCATAATACTTATTTGTTTCGAATAATATGTTTGCAAGGTATATATAATTCATGCATCAGACATTATATTTATTTATTTAATTGTAGCCTGTCTACATCTTTATATTAGTTGATGGGGTACCAACAATATCACTATCAAATTTAGCTCTTCCATTTTCAGAGCAGAAAAAAAATGTTAATATTAAATTAATTCTTATTTGTTAATAATTTGTATTAAAGTAATATAGTTATAAAGACCTACAAGGATATTCTAGTAAATCCGAAAGCGCATTACAATTTTAATATACATTACGTATATCTATATGCCTTTGTTAAGAATAAAAACGAAAGTATAGTTATATTATTCCTATCAATTAGTGTAAATAATATTTACAAATCCCCTTATTTTGCGTTGTTCTGTGTTTTTAAGTTTCACTTATCATCACTTTGATTAGGTTTTTATTATTGTAAGAACAATAATTTGATAGTAGTGTGTACTTACCATTTATACTAGGTATTTTCAACAAAACTATTGAGTGACCTTCCAAATCTACCATGAAATGTGTTGTTTTTTAAGTAGGCAATTAAATAAGAGGAAATTTGGTTTTATGAATACGAGGATTCGTTTTTAATAAGATTGTTGTACTATCATTCATATTTGCTCCTTTGCAGATGAGGAAGGTTGGCCTACAACAGACAAGGAAGTTATACCCAATATGGGTTAAAGTAGGCTAGCGTTTTTACAGGATAAAGGGATTACGCAGGTATACTGCTTTAATTTGATAATACTTCATTTCAGTAATTCAACGCTAACAGCTGCAGTAGTGCTTGTCAGTTAATTTTATAAGTAGAGTTTCATGACTGACAAGTTGAGAGAAGCAAGGAGATGTACTTTTAGAATTTATTACTGCATGCTTGACTCCTGGATACACGTTTTAATATTGGAAGGTTGGTCTAAATATTTTGTTGAAATACTGAAACCAATCTCTCTATCTTTTCACAGATAGTTTTAGAATTTTTTTACTTACTTTAATAATTATTTATTGAGACTTTTACATATACCTATGCGTATTTTATGAGTACATGATAAAGTGTTATAATCAGGGAGCCGACTGTGAGCGTGGATTTCTAAGTCGGGTACAGAAGGTTAGGGAGGAAAGTCATCGGTAGGTTGTATACGCACGAGCAATGTTGTAATAAGGGAAATTTTTATCATATTTATATACCTCAATATTTATTGAAATACTTTTAAAACAGAGTCGACGAGTCTTCCAGAGTGTCGTTGTCGGTAAATTACAAACAGGATGTTTGAATACTGTGTCCTATATAATTTTAGGATTTTTTTTAACGTAGACTGACAATCACTATTATAGCCCACTCTGCATTTTCTCTTTAAAAAAACCTTTCACCATTCATTGGCATACGGTTTTAGGGCAAAATACTTGAAGTACATCTATTATACATATGTAAGTATATGTAATTTTGAAATTACAAATTTTTGTATCAAGTTCATCATTGTATTCAGATTTGAGATAACAAAGGAACGTTTGTGATCAGGGGAAAGGGTCATCATGATACTGTTTGACATACCTTATATTTAAGTAGGTAAGTTAATTACCTAATATGAAATAATGGAATATCTTCTGGCCTGATTCTCATTTCGTCTCATAATACAATGTTAACAATAACGTACGTACACATATAAATAGCAAAATCTTCAAAAATTCATTTATTACACGAAATCTTTCTGCGATTTCTAAATAGAGCACTGGCTGAGCACATCAGAATAGTTCCTGTTAACTCATCATGAGGCATAAATATAATTTCATTTACATTTTGTAGGCGTAAATTCAACGTTATGAAATACTAACAAATTGCCAAAAACGCATTCATCGTCATCATAATCATTATCATTTTTACAACTAATTAATCCTTTTTTGGTAAATGACGGTCAAGTAGCAATTTGTTAAAAACAGCACCTGAAAGCCTGAAAGTAAGTATAGTTTAAGTGTTTTTTCTTCGTCTAAACGTTTCTTGATTCTAAAAAGTCTAGATATTCTTTTTCAAAATTACAATACAAGCTACGCACTTTCATGAGTTTAATGTGTAATATAATAATGATGATAATAATAATATTCATTCTCGCTACTTTTATTTAAATATTTAATATTTTGCCAAGTAGCTCTGTTGAGGCAACTTAGATTTTTTTTAAAATCAGAGTAAAATTGTTGTACGTTCGTATGCGCGAGTTCGTTTTTTTGTATTTTTGTATAGAGCTGAATATTATATCCGCATTGCATGATGCTCGCTTTCCGAACCTTCCGACAACGTGACCTGTTTCAGTTGTATTTCTTTGCTTTATCAATATCATCAAAAATGGAGCATACTCTGAGAAAGAAAAACAACTTAACCGACCTCTGATCACAGTTTTCTCAATTCCGGATCTACATTTCTCCTTTCTCTCATCCCTGAACTATTATTGGAGTTTTTGAGAAAGCGAATTATCGTGCTTTCTAAATGTCTCGCTTTCATTAAACCCGATGGTGTGTCGTTGATCACGCTGGTGTGCACTTTCTCATTTAACACACTGATAAGTTTGTTTGAATTTCTGGTGGCTAGTTCGTCGCTGCTACTACCACCACCCCTCTCCTCCGTTTTCGGTCTCGGTCTACTTCGTTTAGGCCTAATAGAAATTGATTTTAAACTAGGATTATTATTACTATTACCATTAGCTGCTACCTTACTACTATCATTATTATTGCTCCTGTCGAGAGAACCGCCATCCCCTCCTCTTCCGGTGGATGACATAATATTCAAATGAGTTGTCTCGTTATTGCTTTTTTGCTGTTCATCCTTGTCTTCACCCTGCTGAGTATTGTCGGACGATGAAGACGAGGATAGTATGAGTTCTTCTTTGGTGCGTATTAACGATTGTCCATTTTGAAGATTAGGTATGTTTTTGTCCCCACTACTATTTTGCCCTCTTTCTTCACTCCCGTTACTATTGTCATATACCTGTTGAGTATGCGTTGACGGCTGTGGGGTTGTTATGTTGTGTAAATTGAGCGAAGGTTGGATGCTCTGCAGTAAGTTTTCATTTTCTTTCCGCACTGCAACAAAATAGTTAAAAGAAAATTAGTCTAGTGCGATGTTTATTCATGTAATAATGATATAATGATTTATCTGCAGAATAAATGATATGCAAGCAAGGCGGTAAAAGTACTTTTGACATGAGCACAAACTAAATGGTAGCAGAAAAACTAAGCATTTAATAGCTTAGCCAAAACGCAGTGTGGTCACAATAATTGGGGCAAAGCGATACATTCTTAAAAAGCGTGTCGTTTCAAGTTCTTCTAATAAAGCATTATACCGAAAGCCAAAAAAAAACAACGTTTAATTAGCATAAAGTTTCAAGCAATTTACAACAAATCCCATCGTTAATCCCTTTCTTGAACGTCATAAAATGTAATCCCCACCTATGTATCAGCTCTTATCCACAATCGCAGGTACAATTTATCAATCTATTATTAAACTGGCTTACCATTTTCTATATTTTGCATCATCAATTGGAAGGGAAGAAGTAGCTTTTGGATTCTCGAGCTTTCATTTTTGATAGCTCTGCTGGGAGATTTCATTGCTGATGGTTTGTATATATTTTTGTTAAATATGATATACGTTCTCTTCCAAGTTTTAGAAGTAATATATTACACAATACAATACTAGGTATATATATATATATATATATGTATAATCACTTATACAAGTACTAATCCAGAATCCAGCCTAGACATCTTATTAGTCACTAGCAGTTAGTGTGAAACAACATGAGGGATTTTCCTATGAACAGGCAGATGAAGAATAGCAGTTAAAAATACTGTAAAAAATAAAGTTTCCTCCTTCCGCATCCCTCAACTTTTGAGTTTTGTTGGTAGGTATAAGATTTATCTAGACACGACACGAATTTTATGATCTCTGCAGAACAGAGAGAACAAATCGTATTGTCTGGAATGGAGTAAGTGTATTAAATTGTATGTATACTGTATACTACACGTATACTCGCTACTGCACTAGCTGTTTTAAACTTTGAACCTGTTTCAGCTCTCACTCGGAAAGCTAACAGTTGTAAATTAGGAAGAGATTAAACTTGAGTAAGGAACATCATGCGACAAGATCATGGTCCCATGTTCATGAACGAGACCCAAGACCCTCTATACAAAATAACAACTTGTAGTACTGCTTTATCATATACGTACATACATTATACATGCAGACTTTCTTTTACAACGATATATAAGGTAGGTACAAACAAAAAATAATTTGTATGTGAGTAGCTGAACTAAAAACTGGCGCAAGCAAGGTAGTTAACGACTTTCCTTCTTGTACATTTGAAGCATTTGGTGTTCCTTCCTCTTTACAGAATACAGACCCCGAAGTAGTACTAATGTTAAAACTTAGACATTCTACTCACATGTTTAGTAAACATAAAAATTTAATTATGTACTTTGTCGAGTTTCTTAAACGTTTTAATTGCTGTACGCATCATTTAATTTGTTATTCCAGTCGAGCAGCAGAAAAGCCCAAACAACGAGAGAGAGAGAGGGGAAATTCATGCATGTTTTTCTTCTCATTCTCATCTCGGCAAACATAAAAATAAACACAAAAAACAACGAGAATCACTCACATGGGGGCAATCAGTTTTTCTCATAGTACAAATGGGAAAAACTAAGCTTGTTGTGAATACGAATAAAATTCAAGAAAATTATAAACATGTACACTGACTGTATAAGAAATAAAATAAGTATTATTATCTATGCAATCACGATCAAACCATTGCCATAATATAAATCATGAAAATGGCCGAACATTAGAAGCATAGACAGACATACCACGACCCTCAGTCGTCATATTAATAATAGCATCGTAAAGGGAAGATGTAGATGATGATCCGTTGGAGTAAGATGAGAAATTATTATTAGAGGATATTGAAATTGAAGAATTCGGGTAATAGAAAGACGAGGATGGTGGAGTGATGTTGGATGAAAGACGGAGAAAAACGATGATACATGTAATGGCTAGAATAAGTAAAGAGCTAAATCCGAGATGCACGGCCCACGCAACCTTCTCGTTCTGTTTTTGCCTCTGAGACAATATTTGTTTTCTCTTCTCTTTCAAATTGCTACTGCTGTTATTCTTCGACACTCTGCCGCCACCAGCAGGATCACCACTGGGGAATAAAGTCTGTATATTGCAGTTGCTTCCACCAAGACTTCTATTGGAATTGGTCACTTTACTACCCCGGATGGCTTGTAGCTGGTGTAAAGCTTCTGGTTCCTCTTGTTTCCATTTTCCTGGACGAGAAGAGGAAACATCCGGATTACTTCCATATCGAACAATTTTAGACTGTTTCATTTGTTCTTTACCAGCCACTTTGCTTGTGGCAGCGAGCATGTTACTTGTGGATGCAATGGCATTGGTGATGCTTCGACTGGTACAAGGAAATACTCCAGTGGTGGTAGGAGGAATAGCAGTAGCAGAATACGATCCATAAATGGACTTTGAACTGGAACAGCTTCTCACAGAATCTTCTCTTGATGGGATACTTAACGTCATACTGATCTGCCGTTGTATTCTTTTGTCCACTTCACCATCATGGCTACCGCTATGACTTTTAACACTACTTCCATGATGCACGAGAAGTCCACCCATTTTTCTGTCAAGTGGGTCAGGTGTTAGACCCGCAGAGGAAGAACTAAGATTTTGTCCAGATCCTGCAGTTGATGAGTGGAGAGAGTTCACATCAAAGTTTTGGGCAATAATAGTGCTGCAGTTTTTGTGGTGGTGCGGATGGTAGTCATTTCCAAAATCAATGCCTATTTCTCCGCTGCTGCAGTCACATTCACTACTGCCCCCACCGCGACGCCCTGATTTGCTTTTAGGTTTGAGGGAAGGAAGCAATGCACGATACGCTACTGACGAGGCATCTAAAGTTGGAACCGTATCACCGGATGCTCGTCGCGATAAGGGATCTCGTTTGGAGGCATTCTTAAATTTTGCTGAACCTGACGAAGTGGAACCTTTTAAATATTTAAGAAAAAAATAGCAGGTGAGATCGACTTTCTCTCATGTTAAGTACAGCTGCGGTTTTATACAAAAGGCTGCAAATCTTATTATACACGAATACACGTGTATACGATAAAAAATGCAACCTTTTTCTATGCTGCGGTTTAATGTAGGTGTGTGCAACTTGTTTAATAATTCACAGTCTCTTTTACGAGCATCAAAATGTATTGAGGTTTATTTATAAAGGTTATTGCAAGAGCAAGATTTTTAAAATATGTAAGTATACCAAACCAAGTAATAATGTTGATATACGTAAATAAACGTTTATAGACCCCACCCTTTTGATATGTGCACAAGATAACATAATGTGCGTTCAGTTGGCGCGGTGGTATATTATTTCCTTCCTTTCTTACAAGGAACGTGGCGTTATATTGTAATCAAATCCACATCATGCTTATTTTATGATGTCATAAGATATTAACCTATAAATTAGTCGAGGTACATACATACGTGCTTTCTCGGCGTTTGCACACACCACATCACCAGCAGCAGGAGATCTACTAAACTACATAATGCATAATTTATAAAACACGCCTCTTCCCATTTAATCAAATCAAGATCAAACCTTTAAAAGACTGGCTTCTTACTCCAAACGCATCAGGTTTTAACTCAAAATAGTGCCGCATTGAAAGTACATTTGGAGATGTTCCTCGCCTCGTAGAACTGTGATGGCCTACCCTTCTAGAGCCTAATGGCGTTACAAAAGGAGCACTCGCTTTCCGACTCCATACTACCTGACATATTCTATCCGAGAGACTTACTTCAGATAAATGTTTTCCTCTATTATTATTATTAGTGCTGCCACCGGGCATAGTGTCGGTAGGGCATTTCTTGGAGCCACGAGCAAATGATATTCTTGATAGTTGCTGTTTTGTTCTGGCTTTACCAGAAACTAGACTAGGATTCCGTTGGAGTGGTGTCTGATCCGGTTCGGATTTTGGAGTATCTCCACCATCAGCTAATCGATGAATAGCATCCAAATCCTGCTGCTGCTGCTGTTGAAAATGCTTCATTAGTTCAAAACTCGTTCCTTCATCGCTATTACCACCACTGTGACGTCTCCCCTCTTGACTTTCTTGTTCCATGTGTTGCTGAATGAGTAAATCTAAAAGTTCTTTTGAATCTACATGATCCGTTTGTATCCCAACATCCATTTTATACTTTTCCACGGTTTACACAACCAAATTGGAAACAGACGTCGAGTGGTTTTCCACGTTTTTCGGAATAATATGAAGAGATGATTTCAATCAAGAAGACAAGGAGAATTTTGGAATTTCTGCTTATCTCTTTTGAGGCCATCAATTTAGTATGGGTATACATTCATATTCAACTAACTTCAATCGTGTTCCAAGTATACATACATTCCAATGTTTGTATCTTTTACTGTGCAAGGAAATGTATGAAGAATTTAGATTTAGGAGAAGTAACTTTCCAAATTGTAAAGAGTCACACATCTGCTGGAACATGTAATACATGCATACGTACAAAACGAGATACTTTTGGTTCTTAAAGCGGATTTCATTCAAGCAGAAAGACTGAGAGACGCTAGCGCTTTTCTTATGATGATGATGATGATGTTAGACGTGTCTGTATAATGGAATAACACAACTTTTACGAGCTCATTAATGGGACGGGTGATATTGTCTGAATTATGTGGGTGTGTCATAGAAGTGTGATAGAAGACAGCACCATCAGTTGTTTTCTCCATCAAAGACAAAAACATTTTCTCGTGAAGGGAAAGCAAAGTCACGACGAACTCAAATAACCACGCAAACTATGTGACGGAACGGAATGAAGATCCTTTCACCATATTGTTATCGTTCTTGCCCACATAAAGAATGGTTTTGAATGGAATGATAGCTACAAGAAATGATAGATGGTAACGCCAACTTTATAAAATTATAGTATTGTAGTAAAAAGAGTTCGATGATAAAATATTTGAATTTGAGATCTCTAATACTATATTCCAGTCAGAATTTTTTTTATGGTAAAATGTAAAATTTTCTCATTACGTTGATTCAGTCAGTGATAATATAATTTTGTTAGAAGGAGCTATTATAACACGTTATATTATATGCTCATCATGCCTTTACGTTTAGGCTTGATTACATTTTTAAAAGGGCCAAATGATAATGAGAACACTTCCGAGCAACACTTAATGGAAAAAGTTGCCGGTAATTTCCCCTTTTCTGTGCTACGCATTAGCTTTTCAGCCTTACTTTCACACAAGGACAAAATGAAGTTAAGAAAAATCTAATTTTGTAGAATATTATTTGGAAACACAGGTCTTCTTTCTTTGAGTAAAGCTTGATGATGTTCAGGGTCCACGGTTCACATTAAAATTGCGCAATTTCAAACTATTCATTTTTTGTGGTGAATAACAACAACAGAGTAATGTTAATTGTGCTTGAAACTAGGCGTACCGGGCGTACCACTCATTAATAAAATAAAATCGTATAGTATTAATTGCAAACAAATACAATCCCTACAATTCTCATCATTGTATAATGTTGTGAGTTTGTGAGTGTCCGGTTTTTGAGAAAACAAAAAATTACACACCCTTTATTACAACCTTATCTAATCATGAGATACTATTTATATTCCTGTCTATATGTTTGACCATGAACAAGCTGCTTATCTTCCACACACATGTTTTTGCACCCTTTTGAAATAAATAAAGTCCTACATTTATTAAATGTGGCAGGACAAAAGGGCTACAGTAAAAAGTGTACTTTCACCAAACGAATACCATTTTTCGTGGTTAGTTTTCTTGAAGGCACAGCAGTGTAGTAACGCTGAATAATTGTCACTTGGGAGTTGAGGGAAAGTCAAAAGAAGGTAAGTAAGCTAGAAGCAGAGTGATGAACTTCTCTTCTTGGGAAAGGCATTAACGAAAGGACTAAATTGGGTACAATTTTTTATTTCATTAGGTAGCAGACAGCTTCTTTTATATGAACTGCGAGTTCATTAATGTTTCCAGCAGAATATACACATACCACATCACCTCACGATAACATGTTGCAGACCGAGAGAGAGAAAAAGAAAATAAAACGAAAAATAAAAGGATAGAAAAAAGAGGAATCAACCTTTGTATGAGCTAACTCCTTCGCACAGCAGTCACAGTAGATAAAATGGAGATGGAAATAGCAAATGAGATATAAAAACTGTATAACGAATTTCCTGTCGACTTTACTAAATAATCTTAAATGGGAAGAATTATAGTATGCTGACATATTATAAAGTATTCTTCTAGACACTTAAAAAGTAGTATTAACGGTTAATGTTATATCAACCTTATATGTAGGCATGGAGTGTGTGTGTATTCCCCAAAGGGTTTTTCTTTCAGTTTCAGTTTTCAACATTTCATCATGTCTACGCCCTGATTATACAATGAGTGGAAACAATAATGAAAGGAAACAGCGAAAAGAAAGGAAAGATGAAGAAAAGTGAGAGATGAAGTGAAACAAAAAAAACTAAGAAAAAAAGCTTGACTTATTTTTCCAGATTTTTCTGCTCTCTCCTTCTCTCTCTCTCTTTCTTTCCTTCTTTTTAATAGAAAGGAAATGTTATTTGAGGATGATAATGGCAAAGTTGTCAAGTATTATTTTCATCATTATCTTAGAAAATATACAATTATAATGGTTTCAGATTTTCTAGAATTACTCAGCCATATTTCGCAATTCGAGCACTCAACAATATTGAAAATCCATGTGACCATATATAATATCGCATACATTATTGTCAAGATTATGTATTGTACATACATTTTGCTGAATTTACTTACTATGATTACTAGAATATCTCAACTCAATGATGATAAAACCCAGAGTTACAATATATGCAACAAAATTACTTGTCACAAACCAAACAAAAAGAGTATACCCGTCGCACGCCTTTTAAATGAAATGAGCGTGGCCGTAGATATTCCCCACCCAGTGGGAAAATAGAATATATTTTCTCCTCTGAGTCTCGCTTTCTTCACAGCAGTATTTGCAAATGATCACACAAGTTCAAATATTTGTCGAATTTTTTTCCCGAGCTGATATAATATATAGTCGGCTCGTTTTTCTAACCAAATATTTGCCATGCTCATCATATCGTGAGCATGTGTGAGTTCGTGTAGGTACATGACATGCATATGGAAAGGGTAGAAAATTACCAGTATATTCAACAAAGGCAACATATTATTTATATCAAACTCAAGTTTAAACAGAGCGTTTGTATGTATGTTGAATGATTTGATGATGTAATCATGTTTATACTATAAAAAATCAAGCATACGCAGTTCATATATAATATTCCATATAAAAATATAAGGGAACTTGTGAGCCAAGCCACGAGAGAAAAAAGTCTACATGATTTTCTCCTTCTACATTCACCATTTTTACTTGTCGATCAGATGCATTAAAATAAAAGCTTTAATTCATTTCACATTCTATTTCCGTTTCCAGATATGTTTTTGTGGTGATGGTGGCGATGCGGTGGGGAAAACGGTGAAAAAAATTATACGCCCATGTATTTGTTGTTTGTAGAATACCTCTCAAATGCTGATTTTATCTACGAGAAGAAGCGAGTTTACTATGAGCAAAATGTTCTTCAACTGGTAACAAAGGGGCCTTTGAAACAGCAAATAATATAGAATAGACGAGAAGAAAAGTCGACAAGAGAAAATTGCTTCCGTATTACATTAGGTATGCTTCACCAGCAGGAGCATATATGAGCTACAAGGGACCAGCGCGCAAAAAGCAAATAACCAAACCATATAATAGTATGTACATATAGTATACCTATATGTCCTAGCCCCTAGGACGAAACACGCAAAAAAAACTGTAAAAGGATTGAGGGCAAAATTTGCCAGATG
>JAHZNC010002377.1:0-27965 GCA_027744095.1 Zhuqinia jingwanae | reverse complement strand
CTCCACTTGCGATGCAGAATTTTGTCATGAATCAAACTGTCAGTTTGTTACTTTTGAAAAAATGATTTTACAAAAAGTTGTTGGTGTCGCGTGTTAATAGCATACTATATAGTACAGTTAATAGTTTATACGGTTAGGTAGGGCAGCTAATTTTTTTTTGTCAAGGAAAAGCCATAGCTCACTAATGATGCATACCAAAGGGTCTCCCTTCACCCCGTGGAAGTATCCCCACTGTTAAAAAACGAAACTTGAGATCTCAAAATCTGTGAGTGGAGATAAGTTTGCCAGTGGAATGCGAATATTTTTGATTGCATGGAAGCCACCCGAGATGAACCCCGAGGTGGGTTTAAAAATTATTCTCGAGGTGGGTTCAAAGGTGTATCAGGAGGTGGCATCTACATTCTAGTTTTAGTTTGTCGCTGAAATTTGTGAGTTAAATTGATAATTGGAAAACTGTATTTTGTGGCAAATCAAAAAACTTTTATTTATAGTGCAGTCAGCATAACCAAAAATATTGATAGAAACGAATATGAATTCATAAGCTAGTTAAGTGTAAAATAGATCAATAGGAAATTTTAATGTTAATTCCAAGAAATTTAGATAAAATCTAACCAGCTACATTTAACTTGTGAACAAATTTACATAAGCTTAATAATAAAGTTATGAAAGACAAACTACATTTTGTTTGTAATATGATATTTCAAATAAAAAATATGCAATAAACAATAAATCAATATTGATGGATTACCAAATTTATTCAATTTGTACTAATAATCAATTACATGGTCCAAAATTATCTGTGCCCCTTACATATTACAAGGTTTAGCACAAAACATGGGAAACCAATTTTTTATTTCCATCCCTCGGCTGCTCATTTTGTTTCGTGCAATGGCCAATTGTAAGGGAAATTCGGGACACGCTGAGTAGTACAATTAATTGAATATTCAATTAAAAGTAAAGCAGTAAATACGAACTGTTTGTTCCCTGATCTTATGGGTATGATTGCCCCCCGGCGGATCACCATTTGACCTGGTCTTCAAACTCATTCCGGATACTGTTCGACGGCATCCGTTACCGAAAACAGAAATATCACAATCCTTACGATTTCGAAGACAATTAGGGCACGGCCGGCGGAATGGAACACAAAACGAAGGAGAGTATTTAAACTGTACAACAGTTTATAATTACTCACGTAACTTTTTTACGCTTCAGCTGCTGGTTTGCAAGATATTATGTAATGTAAACACGGTAGTCCAATATATATTCCTTGTTCTTGTGAATATAATTGATGTTCCTCACCTTGATGAATAGTATAAACATATACCATGTAAAAGTTAAGTGATAGCATAAAAAAATTTCGAATAAATAAATTAGTTTAAAGAATCAACATGAAAAAAAGTACAAAACATGTGAGGTCAATTTGTCGATTTTCCATCGCTGCCCTACAGCTTTCTTTTCAAATTTAATGGCCAATTCCGATGTAAGTTGCGGACGATACACCATAATAAGTTGTATTAATAATTGCATATTCATCCTTCAAATCTTCATGCCAAATTAATTCCCGCTCTATTTTATGCTTCAGGGGTTTCATAAGCGTGAACATGTCATTCCAATAAATAAAATATTACTTGGTTTTGCTTATCCTAATCTGAATATTTAAAGCCATTGTAATCAAACAAAACCCAATGTATAAATTGTATAGCTAATATAAGAGAACTACACAAAAGTTGCACCTAAATTATTTAAATCCTTTCATTATTAAATGTACACCATCGCATTTCCAATTTGCACAAATATTGTAGTATAATTGTCTGTGCGTATCGATGAATGTGAGCAGCTAAAGCAAAATTGTTTTCCACCAAGTACAAGTACTTTTTTCCATAAGATTGTTGAACGAATATGGTTTTAATGGGAAAATCCGGTCTATTAAAAGACTTGAACATAAGTCTTCGTTTTAATTCGAACATAAGTCGGTGGACTCCCATTCAAAAGGGATGCAATCCGCGATCGTTTACAAGCAAAAAGCGTTATAAAAACAAATTGGTGCGGGATTCGCATTTACCTGGCCGTACTTTACAATGTACTGGCAGCTATCCAAGTTGTACGAGTTTTGGTGAAAGGAGCTTCTCTCATGGTTGTTACACACAGCATCATGTTCCTCTCATGTGGGGCAGGCTGTTGTTGTGCCAACTTGGTCAACTACAAGCAGCTTCAGAATGTTGTACAACTTGCCAACTCTTTTGCGGACTTTGAGCAACGAGTTCGGAAAGTAGACAAAAAAGCCTTTGAGGAATATACAAATCGATCAACTACCCATGTACTTGTAAAGTTCATGCTACAACTTATGACCTGTACTGGGATTACAATGCCGATAGTTTATCATTTGGACATTATTCGGAATCCTTGCTTTCCAATGTATGTGGGATACTGGATGAGTGAGCAATGCCAAGAAGGGAAATTGGGAGTGGCTCTGGAAGCGACATGGAGTGTAGCGGAAGTAGTAACTAAAATTGGAATTGCATTGATGTCCTTCTTCAACTGGAGCCTTTTGCTAAGTGGAGCATGCTGGCAGCTTTCCCTTGAGTTTGTTGCTCATGGACACTGTTTTAGAAGTTATGTTACCGAATTCGGGAGGTAAGCGATTTAAGAAATATTTGAACGACGGGTAAAATACATGTCTGTCCAAAATCTGTTTCTTCCATTAAAAAGGTGGTGGATGTAGATGTTTAAAATATAAACATCAACTGGACAGTGCAGGAAATTAAGTGGACAAATATCATTTAATCAACTAAAAATTGATTCTTCTACTAATTGTGTTGCTTGCTGTTACGGCTTTTTGGTTTTTAAATTTTTTTATTTGGCCTTAATTTTACATGATTGTCGGAATTTTATGGTATTATTAATTCGAAAATGTTGTATGTAAGCCATATTCACTCCGGAAAAGGTTCTTTAACCCTGTTCCATTTTCATACCCCATATCTCGGGGGTAGGCCTGATTCTCCAAAAGGAGAAATGCATTTTATCCCCATAACAATACTGATCATGATAGTTAAAGGATTGTACATTTGACATGATTTTCAGACAACTGTTGTACATCGAAACGAGGAGCACTAACCTCCCCACTTCAACAACTTTACTTTACCGACAACTTCAACTCATGTCCACTCAGTATCGGATCATTTACTCCAGGATTATGGCAGCAGTTAGCATACCATCCTTTTGTATCATGGAAACCGTTTGTCTGTACAATACCATTTCATTGATGTCTGGTAAAAATGAGGTCGACTCTTTGGGATACAGTTTGTTGTACGCTTGGTGTGGGGTCGCGTCATGTTTAAATATCATTTTTGTCTTTGGAATCCTCGCTGATGTGCACAATGCGTCTGCCAAGGTGCAAAGGAATCTGGGCTCGGAACCCAAGTTGAGACAAGACAAGTGGATGCGGAGATGGCTAAAGTCCTGTCCAGTTTTGAAAATGTATTTTGGAGGATCCAATTTATTGGATAGGTTAACGCCACTTACATTACAAGATTTTGTGATGAATCAAACCGTCAGTTTGTTACTATTGAAAAAAAGATTTTGAATGAAATGTTGGTCTCCAAGCAAATATAATAGTTTGTATGTCAAAAAGTGCTGCTGAATATTTCGGGTTACCAAGCTGGGTTTAATTTTTTGTCCTGAAAGGTCGGTAAATCTGTTGGGCTACTTATTTACCACGTTTGGTAGGATTTTAAACAGAAAATATGGGAAATGAATTTTGCATGCAATTTTAAAACTTTCAATTCTAAATTTATTATTGGCATCAAATGTTTGATTGTAATATTTAACATGGAATGAATGTGCTTAGAAAATGAGTTTATGCTTGAATATCTACGGAAAAGTACTTTTGCAACAAAATTGTATTAAAGATTAATTATTTTTTTGATCTTTCAATTATGCTCTGCCAACTGTCACCTGCCCTCATCCACCCTTACATTTTTTGAGCTGACACAAAAAATGATTTTGACCCTTTTTTAAAAGAAAATCTCCTTTCATTATACCATATTTAATGGAAATGTAAATTGTACAAGTACAAGAATAAATAATGCACTTCATCTAAGCAAAGTTGTTCAATCAAATAATAAACACAAAAGCATAAAATGCATCAAATATTATTCAATTTGTATTCAAATTTTAGCCGTTTTACTTTGATATTAAAAAAACAGTCATTCAGTCAGAAAGTCATTTTTTTTGATGCAGGTTTACACATACCATGCCACGCCGCAGTCACTACGTCATAGCAATAGCAATAACCCATACAATGGAAGTAAACAAAAATTGCTAATAAATAAATCAGCTTACAAGGTTTAGCACAAAACATGTCAAACCAATTTTTTCAATTTCCATCCCTGCTGCTAATTCAGTTTTGTACATTTTTAATGGCCAGTTTGAAAAAAAATTCTGGACGAGACACAATGAGTTTGCTGTATAATTAATTGTATATTTAATTAAAAGTAAAGCAGTAAATATGAACTGTTATTATTTCGTTTTTATGAACACAATCGATGTTCTTTGTAGTTATACAAGTATACATGCGGTTTGTCTGAACTTGAAACTACAGAGCTGTGTGGCTGTATAGCTTGGCCCCTCCTCGGGGGATCATCATTTGACTTGTTCCAGGATACTGTCCAAAGATATCGATTACGTAAAACAGAATTAAAACAACCCTTACGGTTTTGAAGACAATTATAGGACTCGGCCGGCCGGATGGCACACAAAATCAGTATGAATTGTAAAGCAGTTGATAATAATTCACGCTCTATTTTACTATTCAGTTGGTTCACAGGATCAGCATAGTGAACATGTCAGTCCAATAAATAAATTATTGCTGGTTATATTTTCCTTTATTTGAACAAGGTCATCAAAATTAAACAAGGTAAACGTAAGTGTAGCCGCAATTATGGACGGTTTACTCACCGTTCGTAGGAATAAAACTGATGATCTTCATACAACTATATATGATGTTCTTCTCCTGAACATAATTGTAATGATTTTTTAATGAATCAAACCGTCAGTTTGTTACCATTGAATAATTAAAATTTTAAAAATTACCACTGAAGGTAATATTGACATATATGTAAGTTTATGGTGGATAGATCATTTACATAATATTTTATTAACTGCTCATTCAAATAATTTTAGATAATATAGAACCTGTTACAAATTTTTTGTGGAAAAATTCAAACAGATATAAAATAAACTAATTTAAGGCAAAATACACTTTGTTCATAATAATTACAATTTGATCCTTTTTGTGGTGGTGGCCGTGAGGATAAAACAGCGAGATGATCTGATTATGATTGAAATAATTGAAGATTTAAACATTGAAAAAAAAAGATTCTTTATGCGTTACTTTAAACATGTGAAATGAATTTTGTAAAAATAATTAAAAAATATATATAGATATATTCAGTCGCTGACTGGCATGCAATCACATCTTTCGCGTTGATCGTAAATCAATCCACTGCTACACAACTTATTTTTTTCTAGACAGTGACAAGCACACTCATCCTCATCCCAGATTCTTGTATTGTCCATTCCACACGTTGTACGGTTGGCAGTGTTCTGGCAGTCACAACTGCAGGTTTCTTCAGAGTACAAGTGATGCTCACTTTTGCAGTCCTGCATACAATTTTTATTTAATTTAAAAAAAAATTCAAAGAGCTCAAAAAAATTATTTATTATGAAATGTTAAAGGAAAAAAATACCGCAGCTTTGACTTTACAGTTGCAACTGCATTTTATGTGTCGCTTTATGGAAAATGGGACTTGATCCACGTGTTGGAAGTGACCTGTTTCAAAATTGAAGGCCAGTTTGGAAACCTAAAAAAATTCAGAGCCAAATAATTATTTTCACCAAAT
Organism: Zhuqinia jingwanae; assembly: GCA_027744095.1. Classification (NCBI taxonomy): domain Eukaryota; kingdom Metazoa; phylum Arthropoda; class Collembola; order Entomobryomorpha; family Paronellidae; genus Zhuqinia; species Zhuqinia jingwanae. Next base: position 22,065 of record JAHZNC010002377.1, on the reverse strand, counting down.
CATATATTTTTTAAAGAAATAATTAAAAAAAAATTATACATGATAGACGACATCTTCAAGTTCTGTGGGTTCACAAGCAAGCTTGTCACTCGAGCAACATCCCCCACACTGCTGAATGGACACGCACTTGGGCAAAAGGAGATACATTGGATCCAAGTTAGGAAAACTAACTGGCACAAATTTATTCTCAGGATAGCACATTAAACTGGAGCTGTGCCGATAATAATTTGGAGGATGAATGATATCCGCTGTCGTCGTTGGGGCATTTGTCGCTGTTGTGGGGCTACTCCCCGCTCTCCCTTTTTTCCTTCCTCCTCCTCCTGCTCCCGCTCTTGTGGGTGGCTGGGATGTTATTGGTGGCTGAGCAGTAGGAACGGATTTCTGACCGACCACATAAAGTTTTTCCATATTTCCATCCAGGATCGGTTCCCCATTTGAATTTATCAGGTATTCTTCCAATGTCACGTTATCAGTGGCAATCCCTGTATTTTCCACATATTTTAGAAAAAATGCTGTCAGATTAGTTTCCCTTGCAAATTGGATCTGTAAGTTTGCTGGGATTTCCTTATTTTCCTGTGGCATCAAAATATTTGGATTTTCTGGAGATAAACTGGACTCCTCTGTCAGTGTTTGTGTGGGCGTGACTGGTGTTGTTGTTGTTGTTGTTGTGCCTGTTGTTACTGTATTTCTCCGTTCAAAATAAGCCCGTTTGCTTTTACCTCGTTGACAAGCAACATTATGCTCACCTATTAAAACTGAAATAAGAATCAAAGTCACAACTGCAAATTTGAACATTTTTTTTTAATAATTTTTTTTGGGAATTTGTTGTTTGTTTGTTTTAAAAAATATTTAAATTAACTAATTAAACATTATTTTAATGAATAGTACATGTACTTAATATATTTAACAATCTTTAAAGCTCACAAGTCAGCAAGCTACTGCTGATACATAAAAAGGGGAATAAAATAAAGGACAAATTTGTGGTTGTCCTTGAAATTTATCACGGAGCAAAAAAAAATTCTTTTGAGATGGATGCTTATGGATACATCGACTTACCTATACACCTATTAAATATTATTATGCATAATATTTTTGCTTGATGGAATTGATTATGTTAACTACGTTGTGCAAAAAAAATGTGTGATTAAAATTCCACACGAGTGCATAGCATCTAAAATCACGTACGTAGCTCGTTTTCCAAGAAAAAAATAAGAGTTTTGTGATAAGTTGATGGATGAAAGAAAAATAGAGCAGACGTGACCGTGACCTTTTGATTTGCATGATGTCGTTTTCCTTTAAAAAAAATGCAACAAGTTTTAATTTATTTACGCTTATATGCGCTTTTCAGTTTGTTTCATGAAAAAAGGCATCTAAATGAGAGGTTGTCTTCAAGCACATTTAACTGCTTTTTTAAATTACCTCAAACTACTCGTCATACCTTGTCAAATATAATTTATTGTTAAACTTTTTTAGCAGAAAAAATTCTGGTAGATGATAAGATGAGTAATTGGTGGTATTTTACTTCCTGTAAAATATTTACAGCGATGCATTTATAAATAATACTTTCAATTTAGCCAAATAACATAGCCAATTATAGGACTTTATTCATTTTTAGGTTTTCAAACTCAATTTGTAACGGTACCACGTCATCATTTCATTTTGATTACAAGGAACAAGTGATAAGTGTTCAAGTAGGAAAAATGCTTTTTAATATTATATCTTCTTTGAGTCAATTCTATTACCTTACTCATATTTCATAAAAAGCCAAAAAAAAAAAAAGTTAACAAGACATCAAAGTGTGAAAAAAGTAAAATGTAACAAAGTTTTTGTTGGCAGCAGCCAGCCATACATAAATGCCAAGGCATGCACATGTATCACAAATCACATCATGAAACAGCATCAAAACGTATATATATTTTTACTACCTTGTAACCCTGCTACTAATTCTTCTTCTTTAGTTGTTGGCACTCCAGCAAAACATGATGATGACATGTGTATTTATTGGAGTGGAATGAATGCAGAGTCGTGTCTTTTGACGAATCCACACACATAAATACACACAAGCAGTAAGAGTGGTGAATACATCTAGGAGAAAAAGATTGATGCTTACAAACAAACTACATATCATATTAACATTATTATGTACATACATAAGTAGGAAACCTGTTTGATCCCCAACAAAAAAAAATATGTTGTGTCACACAGTAATATGAAAAATTTAATTTCAGTCCACTTTTTTTTTGATGTTTTTACACAAAGTGAAGTAGTGTGACGACAAGCCGTCTGACAGAGTGCAACAACCATTAAATGCCCTCAACGACGTCACAAGTCACAGAAACATGAACAGTCATGTTGCGCACTTCCCCGCCAGCACCGAGAGTGTGGTTATATTTATATATGTCAAACCTACACATTTTTATACTACGTTACTTATTCATATTACGTTTCTCCTTTCAAATGATTCTACTGCTGCTGCTGTTATGTTGATGTCCTTTTTTACACACACACAAAAATCTCTTTGGTCTTTGATTTCTTTTTTTAAAGGTGTGTGTTGGATTGCTTTTAAGTGCGAGTCTTGTAACTCAACCCACATACAAGATGACATCACCAGCAATAGCAATAGCAATAGTAGGAGCTGTAAAGAAAAAAAATCTATTGGAAAGTTGATTTCAATAGAAGCAAAAAAAATGTATTTCCTTTTAAGTCATTTTATTCTCTACTTTCTTTCTGCTTTAATATGAGCAAAATGGTACAATAAAAAGAAAGCTTCTTTGGAATTTAGCACTTTTTTCTCCTTTTCTTCTTCCTTTTTTTACTTGTCACCCCCACAAACCAATACACAATTCCCACATTCCTTTCTTTATTTTTATTCTTTACGCATTTATTTTTAAAGAAAGGAATGAGCACAACTAGCTCTTTGTTGGATTTCTTTGAAAGTTGAGAAAGTGTGAAGGAGAAAGAAGAAAGTTGAGCCCTCCTGCGTAGTATTTACATCATGTACATCCATTGTACATCTTATTGTCATGTCATCCAATACATATTATTTCTTTTGTGTGCAAACGTAATATTAAAAAAATAAGGAAAAGTAGCTATAAAATGAAACGTTATACCGTTATTTTTTTTAAATAAAAAATGCATGTATATTTAAACAGTTTTTTATAATTGAATTTTTTTTTTCACACGTATTGACTTTGTCTGCAAAAAACGTCCTTGTTTTTTCTTTTTTTATTGTTGCTTTGAGTCTCATTTTCTAATTTATCATAATTTTTTGAAATTATTTATTTAATTTTACAAGAAAATTAAGTTGTATCGTTGTATGTAGGCAGAAAATTTCACACTTGTGTACTTTTTTCAATTATGCAGATGATTACTCAAGGTTTTAAGATTTTGTGTATATTTTTTTTATCTTTGCTGTTATATCATATCACTTGGTTTATTGTATATGAAAAATTTGTGTTCTCTCTTCTTTGAAGCTGTTAGCTAACATTTCTTTTTAATTAAGACGAAAATAGTATATTATTATGCAACAGTTGAAAAAGGAACGGGCAAGTTAAAAGTACAAAACAAAAAAAAATAGCTGAAAACAAGCATAAATGCATTATAAGCAAAAAGAAATTCTAGTTCTCTCAGGACTGTATAAGATACACACATACAAACATTAGTTTTCCAAGCAGGTTTACATGCATATAAGGTATTTTTTGAGCTCACATTTTTCATTATTTCTTTTCATCCTCACTCTCACATCATCATCTTGCCTAGTTTTGTTTGGCCCTCAAAATCCAGAAGCAGCATCAACTTTCTCCTCATAACCCAAGTGACTTTCTCCAGAGGAGTGTGTTTCAGCAGCAGCAGCAGCAGAGGATGAAAAGCAGAGTGGAAGCTCTTTGGTTCATAAATATTAGGTACGTTTGTACAATTGCTACTAGTTTGAAAGTGTTGAAAGGTGAAAGCAAAAGTCCTGTTATCAGATTACCCCATTGTTAAGGAACTACTACGCAGAGCCGTTCTCGTAGCTTGTTGCATACCTATGTACATTTTACAATAAAATGGTGTGAAAGTTACGCATTGTGCAAAAATGTGCAAATTACATTTACTCTTCTACACTGTTTTTGGATTATATTTGAGGGAAAAATAAAAGATTTATAATTGTTCCCATGACTTTTTATTGGAATCAAAGTGAAGACAAAAGTTGTTATAAAGCTAAAGCGAAATAAATTTACGGAGTGAAGTGAGTAGTGTGTGCTTTTGCATGTGCATCACTGCGAAGGTCATAGAGACAAAAGTTTTTTAAATACAAGGACATCAAACAGCATGTGTGGCGGAGTACAATAATTTATAGGTAAGTTGTAATAATGAGATTAACTTTTCCTAACTTTTCTCATTATAAATTCAATTGAATTATTATTTGTGCATTTTTGAATGAGTACTATATTATGTTGTTGTTGTTGGGAGTAGATGAAACTCTGGAATGTTTTAATCTACAAAATAAATGATAACAAGCATATACAATTTTTATTTGCTAATATCTGATGTTTCGGAATAAATTTAGGCCGTCATTCATATCGTTTAAAAAATTAATTCTCAGTTGGAATTCATCAAAAAGTTCAAGTTTTTTAAATTGTTAAATCTTTACTTATGGTATAGCCGAGAAGAAAAACAAGAAACATAAATTTTCCGCTAAAATCTTAAATAATAGGGAACTGTTCATAAACAAAGTTATGCTTTAAATGCGTATTTTCAAAGTTGCCGTTTCCAATCATTGCAACTTTTTTCACGTGCATGTCATCTCTGTAACATATATGGACTTTAAACTAACTTTGATTTTATAGCCCATTACCCAAAACGGGGAACGTTGTTTATGAATGACCCCCAAATGATGTTTTAAACTATAAAAAACAGTTTTTTAAATAACTTTTTGGCATTAGGAAATTCTATTTAGCAGAATTGTTTTGCTCGATTAAATTCAAACTTTCTCTTTTCATGTATATTTTCTTTGTTCACACGACCGATTTTATAAAATTGAAATTTCGGCTTATTTAGTTTACAAATAATTCCAAACATCCAGTACAAAATTTTCTCATTGACTCGACTGCTCATAATATCATGCAATAAATTTGCTTGCCATCCCTATAGTTTAATTCAGATAATCTCTCAAGCATTTGTTGTAACACAAATTCCCCCTACTTTTATGTTTGCAGTGGGCATACAGATATGTATGTCTTTCAAGTCGTGTTAAATTCCAAGAAAGCACAATAAAGTCACCCTGTTTTCACATATTGTCAAACCCATTTCTTCTTTGTCCCAGTTTTGTCCATTACATTAACCAGAAATCTTGCACAACCTTGATACAAGAAAAAATAGACATGGACCTATCACGAATCACGTACAAATGCAATGGTAGCACAGGCAGGCAGATCATTGCTTATTCTTCGGTAACAAAGGAAGATCCGAATTCCACGCTGGAAAAAGAATCTAAATCCTCGCTGAAATGTCACCATCAAAAAATTTAAGGTGAAATGTCTTGGCAATAAAACAAGCTCTATGTAGGTGGTAAATATATACATACCTATGTATGCATATACACCTGCATAAATTCCATGGCATTAGAAAATATGTAAATTTGCAACCGAACAAACAAAGGTAAAAAAATGAATATTAAAAAAAAATGTTACACGTTGACGTCATTCATTCCAAACAAGAAAAGAAATTCTTGAGAAATTTTATTCCCAGAAATATGATTATTATTACCATATTTTCGTAACATGTGAGCAATACCCTGTACGTTAGTTATTTTGTACGCTTGCAATAAAAAAGCAGAGCCCATCTATTAATCACCACTTAATTCATAACTACTTTCTCGACAGCAGCACTAGCGACACAAAAGAGCTTTCCAGGTTTCACGTTTGTTTTCCATTGTACGTTATTTCCTTTAGCATTATTTTTTTAACTGCACTGCAGTCATAAAGTTGCATTGGTCATAATGTCATGAGTACCATTTCCTTGTATTTTCCTGTCAAAATATGCAGTAAAAAGTAAGGTATAAAAACAGAATATACGTTCAACCAATATGCATTACAAGACAATGTGGAATGTAAGCTTTTGTAATCGATACAGATGATGCTACTTCTATCTTGGTACTTGGTATTATTAATTCATGCTTTGTTGGTTGGGACTCCTGGTTGTAAAACATAAATACGTACATAAATAAATCTACTTTTGTTTACACAAAAGAAGTTCACAAGGCCCACTTATCAAGAAGAAGCAGAATTTTGTTTCTACTTTGTGAGGCGATCCTGTTTTTTTAGGCTGTTGGGATCAAGGGAAACGCAGAAAATAAAAGTGCTTGCTCAATGCTTCCAAGTACACATTTGTTTGTAGAAAATGAGTTTGCCCATAAAAGGTATATGATCAAGAATACATACTAGAATATACATAACCCGCAAAAAAGTATATCATTAAAGAGTTACGACATTTGATCCATTTTAATTCACATTTTATGTGGTCGTTTTATTTGTATTGTTATTCTTGTTGTAAGGTTATGTTATGTATCTTGTTCTGTAAGCTGTAGTTCTAACAATAAGATCACTTGTAGTCGTGTATGTAAAACATAAAACTTGAACGTTGTAACGTCATAAATAAGTAGCCGGGAGAATTTGACTACCTCGGGATCTATTTTCTAAACGCACCTCTATTTCCAGACGGCCAGATATAAGTACGCATATTTATCAACCATAATTCCGTTGTGGTTATGTCAAACCTTGGGATCCACCTCGTTGGGGTTCCCATGCAATGCCATATTCGTAATCTACGGGCAAATTTATCCACATGTACAAATTTATAGCTCACAATTCACAAAATTTTTAAGAGTGGGGACTTCCCCGCAGGGGAACGGAAAGTGGTACTTGGTATTTGCAGGTGGTTGCAGGTATTTTAAGTGCCCTAATGATGTAAATTCGAATACGTAAAAAAGATTTCGGAAATTCAGTTTAGTTTCTGAGATAATCATGTGACATGCGAACGGCCTGACAAACAGAACTATTGCATAAACAATCCTACCAAGCCTTACGGCCTTGTTGGGACACTTTGATATGATAATAATGACGTAATAAAATGTACTTATGCTCTCAAACGCGTGGGAAGTAAGCATATAAAATGTATTTTTATTTATGGTGCTGACTGATGACAATGTTTGTTCTGCTAATAAATTACACAGGAAAAGCATGAAATCAACAGACATAACAAAAACCACATAAAAAAATTCTCGGAAATTGACATGTATTGTGAATCCAGCTAATACAATGTATTGTCCTCATCCCACCAGTTGTTTCTTTACAGGAAGCTCTCAAAAGTCAAGTAAAAAGTTGGTGAAAAGGGTCGTTGGCTGAGGACTCCAAAAGATTGTACTCCCCCACAAACCAAACAATAATGGCATTTGGAGGAAACTTAACCTTTAAAAGGGACGAGGAGACTGGTGAGTATGATGACGCTAATAATAATTCAACCCTTCTAACAACAAGTTTGTTTGTGGAGGAAGTGATGGTCGTGGGCAAAGAAGAATCCTCTTGGGACACAGAGTTCAAAGACTCGACAAGATTTTGGATCCAGTATATTTTTGTGCCGGCTGTGGTCATTATCGGCCTTTTAGGAAATATCGTGACGGTTTTCATTTTGACTAGAAAGCAAATGCGGACTTCTTCCAACATGCAAGTTACCCACAAAAACATATGATTTTTTTAAACAAAAATTTTTTCCAATGTTTTTAATATTTCCCCTGTTTTTCTATATATTTTATAGCTATTTAACAGCACTGGCTGTTTCTGACTTGATGTACCTAATATTCTCCTTTTCAATGTCGTGGAAACATTACGATTCCATGAAGGGCGTTTGGCTCTATTGGAACTATATCCCACTCGGCTTATGGCTGACGGACGCTTCAAGTAAGTGCAAATGAAACAAAAAATAATGTGTATGCAACTGAAACTGAAATTGTCAGAAAAATAAGTTTAAATCCATTTTCTCTCATACTTTCACACTACTTCTTTTTCCACTCTAATTTTTTGTAATATTTATTTTATTTTATAAACAATATTTGTCCAGGCTCCACATCTGTTTGGCTAACATTGTCCTTCACAATCGAGCGCTATATTGCAGTCTGTCATCCAATGATGGGAAAGGTAAAGCAAATACTAGCACATCTCCTTTCTTGAAATATAAATGCATTTTTAAAGCTTAAAAGAATGGAAGTGAAACATGTCGAGAGCAGAAAGGAGTAGCTGTCTGTCTCTGTCAATAATAATTGTCATGTTTCCCAAAAAAAATCCGATAAAGTTGACATGTTTATTAGACTCCACTCTCATTTTGAATGAGCAATAAATGTCCTTTTAATGTTCCAATTTACCCCTTTTCTGGTAATATTATTTTTGTTTGATGGGATCTCATTATTACCATTACAATTGCGGTTATACTAAAATAAAACAGCATGAAAGATCACACAGGCAAAAGATTATTAATATTATGAAATGGGACAATGAAGAAATGTTATGCAATCATAATTGTATGGCTTTTCTGTCATATAACCGAATAGTTTTTTTTGTACTATAAAAACATGTCCATTCTGTATTCTGTGTATATTCTTGTGTGGTTTGTCTGTCCTCTTTTTTTTGTATTGTGCAATATTTTTTCGGGAATCCCAACTCGATCTTCCTTTTTGCGCGTCTCTCTTCATTTGTTTTGCTTTTGAGCTTATACAACATTTTTTGTAGGCTTGCTGTACCGAGAGACGAGCAAAATGGGTGTCATGTCTTGTGTCAATACTCTGCTTTCTCCTGACTGCATCCACACCATTTGAATGGAGAGCTGTTGTTGTGGATACCACATCTCCCACTGTCGCTGTCGCTCATCAAAAAGGAAAATATTATGGGAATGATGCCAATGGAACGGTAATATTTAAAACAAGCATCCTACATGCCACATATTATATACTTCCAATCCAAAACCAAAAATAAAAATTCTCATAAAATAAAAGATGCGTTATATATTTTTTGTGGGCATTAATTAATAATAATAATTGCAGGTATATAACATGGAAAACACGGATCTTGGAAACAGTCCCATTTACCGTTTATTTTACAACTGGTTTACAATTCTCTTCTTTGTCCTGTTCCCTCTTTTGATCCTGGCCATCCTCAACTGCTTCCTTATTAACGCAGTCCGCAAGTCCCGAGTGATCCGAGAAACTATGACCAGCTCCTACCTTTATTACCAGCGACGCTTGCAAATCATGCGGCAAGAGGATCGCATCACAACAACCCTCATATCCGTAGTCATAGTTTTTCTCATTTGCCAACTCCCAACAGCCGCCGTTCTCATTTACACCTCAATCAACAATCCCGCCAATCCTCAATCCAGGGAAGAAAACATTTTGCTGGGACTGGGCAACATTTGTAATTTCCTTGTGGCTATAAATGCGGCATGTAACTTTTTCCTGTATACCGCACTCAGTGACAAGTACAGACGGGTTTTTATCAATGTCCTTTGTTTGAAATACTGGAAATTTAAAAGTCAGCGGGAGACAAGGCGGAGACAGGCGGTTGTGTATGCGACCCCTATTGTTTTACCCAGGATGAGTTGTAACTCAAGCGGCGGGTAAATTTATTTAATGGAATTTTTCTTTTAGATCATTAATATTATTGACCCAGCCTGTCTGAAAAAAAGTTTGTTTTTGTTTTTCAAAGCAAAACTCAAAACGTCATCAATTTTTTCTTTTTCTTCTTCTTTTGTTTTAGATTGTCAAGATCAAAAACCGAGCCACCAAAATTGGTGGTGGTGAATCCTTTTGTCAGTTTTCGGAATTCAAGCTGTGGGGAAAACAGTAATGGGCTTGGCCCTGAACAATTGTCAGTGGCGACGATAGGAGGTCTTGGAGCAACAACAACAGGAAGTTTAAAACGTCCTGGATTGAAAGTTGTAACCTTGAAAAAAACAGCAACATCTTTGGACGAGAAATGGTTGAATGAATCGGAAAAGAAATTGGTTTTGAGATTTAAGGAATTTCAGAGCGCTTAGTTTTTTATTGCAAAAATATATCACAAAGTCTTATTACACATTTCACATATTCTCTTTATAAATTATTGCAACAATTATTAGTATATATTTTTTTAAATATTATTCTCTGCATAATATCTTTTAATACGATTTTCCGTAAATGGGAGAAACAATATGTATAAAAAGCAGTATCCAGTCTGATTTAGAGTGGCAATGACACTGCTTTAATGTATGGAGCAATCAGGTGTGCTTTCAAAGTGTTTCGGAAAAAAAGTTTCGTAATTTAAGCAGCAAGTGTGTAATTCATCACGACATCAAGTAAAAAGCAATACACATGATGAAAAATATGAAGAAAAAAATTTACACATATTTGGATCAGTCATCACCTATTTTGATTCAATGTTTTATTTATGTCGGCATCTCTCAAAAAATCTCAAAAAATCATTTCCAAACACACACTCTCACTCAAATATGTCAATAGAATAAGTTTTTTTTTTGATAGCGCTTAGACTAATCAATTGATGCAAAACAACTCATCCGTATGAGAAGTGAAAGCATTTCTACTCTCTAGAGAAAGCATAGAAAGAGGTTGTTCCTTTCATTTTTGGGGTCGGTCACAAACAGTGTTCTACTTTTTACACGATTTTGTATTCTCCTCCCGATTTTTTTTATAACCTGGTTGAATTGGAAACTTCAATTTGTTCAGCTTACCCCAAAGAAATAAACTTTATTGATGGACGACCCCATTCTCCTTATGTTATTTTCTTCTATTTTTTTTGCTCATTAGCTTTTACCCGTGAGTCTTCACAAAAGAACCAAGTTAGTACACTGCAGAGTGTATAAAAACCAGAGATACGAAATCTTTCCAAGAAAGGATGACACAACATGAATATTCAAATAGGCAAGTGGTAAGAAACTTTCACCTAAGAAAACGCGTACAAAACTCAAAGTTTGTGTGGGAGAAAGATAAAGTTGGAACCAGGTTTGATTTGAGTGAAGGAATGTCTCGTGGGAACATAGGACAAGGTGTAATCACGAAACTGTTTGTATACAAGCACGGAACGTTGTGTCTGGAATTCATGTATTTAAAAAAACAGGTTAAGTGAGCATCAGCAGGTAAGTAAGTCATCAAGAAAATCAAATGCAAAAATGTGAAAAGGATTCATAGAGAAAAAATACAGAATATTTTGCATAATAATGTTAATTTTTGATGAACATCTTTTTCGATTTTGAAAAGTATCAAATTTGTTTTGTTCAACTTCCTGGAAAATACAAAAAAAATTCTTGTAACAATGAACTTATTATATGTTATGAAATGAAAATATATACATGGTTTATATTATACAAATTTTTTGTGTCATATTGGATACACTTGTGCACAATTTACAAAAAAGTCTATTCATATATTATGTAGGGATTACTAAAAATATAAGCCCAAGTATTGTAAATAATAAACTTGTATTATTATTAATATATTTTTCGATAAGAAAAAAGTTTATTGTATTTCATCTACTTTTACAAACAGAAATCACGTGAAAAAATACAGAATATTTTGCATAATAATGTTAATTTTTGATGAACATCTTTTTCGATTTTGAAAAGTATCAAATTTGTTTTATTCAACTTCCTGGAAAATACAAAAAATAGCTTGTAACAATGAACTTATAATATGTTATGAAATGAAAATATATACATGGTTTATATTATACAAATTTTTTGTGTCATATTGGATACACTTATGGAAATGCTGATTTCCTCAACTTTCCGGAAATTTCCTATTCATATATTATGTAGGTATTACTAAAAATGTAAGAAAAAGTATTGAAAATAATAAACTTGTATTATTTTTTATTTAAAAAAAAGTTTATTGTATTTCATCTACTTTGACAAACTTGGAAATCACGAGAAAAGTCTAATGATGCTCAGGGCGGGGAGGCAGAATGGATGAGTGAAACTTTATACATATTTTTGTTGCCATTTTTCTGCTCATTATTCATTTTCGGCCTACATAAATAATATACTTTTTTGGCAATACTCATCTGACTGTCATTATTATGTCCATACCTACTTTTCTATATTTTTTCCCCATTAATTTTAACAAGCTCTTCGGAAATGTAAATAATAAAAAATCAGTTTAGCTGTAGTGGCAATTCCAGCGAACATACTTTTGTCTGCCCATATGTTTATCCAACCATCATAATATGGCATACAGAATAAAAACCGCAAAACTTATATCTGTAAAATCAACATAACCGACATACATGCAACCTACGAGCTGGATACTAATTTTTATGCTCTAAAACTCACCTCTACTGCTCAGCTGAAAAAAAATATTGACAAGAAAAAATCTTGTCAGCTTGTTAATGCAAATGCAATTTGATTCCCATTTGCTGGTAATGTGAGTGTGTCTTGTTTCCAAAAAAATTGTGTAATTCTGACAGCTTTCACCTATGCAATGCATTGAAAACTCTTGTTCTTCGGGGCTAAAAAAACAAACACTGGAGTCCTTGATGGACCGCAACGCATCCGGTTTTTAGATATTAAATTATTGTTCAGAATGCCCCAGAACAAACTTTAGTTATTTCATTGCGTTTTGTGAACCGAGCTAAGCTGACTGGATGGAGAACGATGAGCCTTGTGAATGGAGAAAGCACTTTCCAGCACGTGCTCTCGTTGAACTCTTCTTTGCGTTCTAGAATATTTTTTTCACAATTTTTTTTTGTATGCACTGCGGTGAGGAGGAACAAATATCACGTATGTTTATTGTACTATAAATCCTATTTATGCAAGGAAGACTTTTCATCCTTTCGTCCTGTGCAACTGATCCCTTTTGAAAGCAAAGACAATATCATAATGGAACCCTTACAAGTTTTCTTCAATTTCATGTTGCCGAACATATTGGCAGTACATGATGAACGTTGACAATAATAATAATATTATGTAATGTGTCATACAACTTATGATGATATATAATTGTTCCGTAAAAAAGTGGGGGCTTCACTTTCTGGTTTTGGGTATGTGAGGTGAATGCTGAATACGGATATGAAGCCGTACATACATTATGTTTATTTTTTCCAATTAGCTTTCACTTTGAGTCAGAGATAAGCAGAGTTCCATAATATTTCCATGAGATTATTTATCTTCAGCGTAGTGTCTTCATTATTTCGGTAGACTTATTATGATCGTATACTTATTTACAGGTGGAAGTAATAGAAAAGTGATTTCCGAGTAATCCTTTCAAAAATCTGAAGTATTACAATTTTCAACTTTTGATATGTGATTGTGAGTGATATAAGAAAAAACTCGCGAAAAGGAGAAACTCGTTGTTCTCTCTGGTCCTTGAGAAATATGAAATTTTAGCTCATGTCATTTTTTTATCCAACTTTTAGCAATTTTTAGCATTAAAACTTCTAAAAAAATAAAACTTTAACTTACGTCAATTCATTCCATTGAATAAGCTCAATCTAAAGCTAACTAGTTCAAGCAGGAAGCAAAGAATAAAAGGCTAGATTATTTGCTGCCTCTTTTTTTTGTATCCTTCTGCTATTTCATTTGTCATGCTCGAATGTTACTTAAGATTCATTTGAAATTTCTTCACTTTCTGACATCCAGTCTAGACAGAAGATAAAATAACTTGTACAAATCATAAAATACACATGTGTATACGCATCTATTCAATTAGAGTTGAGATGAAGTGGGTGAAATAGATAATACTATGTAGCGTTGACAAATTAATGAGCAGGAAGAAACGATACAATTTTTAATGAGGCCAGACGTGGGCGACATTGTTCGTCAACTGATTCAAGTGAACAGCTATATCTGAAAGTTACTCCAGTTCACACCGAAAAGAACATAACATTATTTGTCTCTTTTGTACTAAATTCATTCATTTAATGTCACTTTTGAAATTGGGAATAATAGGCTGACAAAATTTATGTGACACATGAGTATAAAAAATGAGACAACTATAATATTAATAATAATAATATGATCACACACAAAAAAACTAAAAATCACAATTTCTAAAACGGCCGGGATGACCAACATTGGTAATTGATTTGTGAGCTCTTCAAAGCAAGAAAATAGGTTGCGTATCTAGGACGGATCCAGTGCGATTTGAGAATAAAAGCAAACAGCTTTTGTTATGTTTGTATACCTGAGTGGTGGTGGTGGTGATCGTCGAGGGAGTGACCTTCCATTCAACGTGTATGAAAATTGTTTTAACGGATTGTTACTCAAGTGTAAATGTTTTTTAAAATAAGGTTCATGGGATTGTACAGTGCGCAATAATGGCTTATTATTATGTTCATATAATTAGTATGCTAAAATAAAAATGATTACATCAAAAGTAGGTCATCATTACCATTTTACAGAACAATGAAACTGCGTGATCTCAAGCATAACTTTGCGTGGGCTCATGTTGGACGTCATTATCATTGTCTTCTTTCTCTACGCTCATTATTAACCTGTCACCTCTCTCATGCTGCTTTTATTCCCAATGTTTCCCACTTCGTTATAATTCAGGTATGAAAGAACATGATCCTAACTGCTCTTTGTTTCCTGTTTGAACTAGTAAGTTTCATATATTCATCTTTTCTGTTCACTGGAATGCATTGACGCACATTAGAGCTCTATTGTTACAAATTGTAATGCTAAAAAAACCAAAGTTAAAGGACATCATTGGAAATGTCACATTTTTCAAGCAGCTTAGAAACGCCTGTGTTTTGCATGCTTGTACTTGCGTCATATCATTTAACAATCACTAACAAAGATCAAAACGCAGAAAACATTGAACAAAAAATTACAATTTAATATACAAAAATAAGCGAGAAGTAAAATTTGAGATTATAACTGAAGTAGATACGCGTCATGAACTTATGCGTACATACGTACATGACATTGATAAAAACATTTACCTGCATATTTGTACATGACATACTTATTAGGAAACAACAGATGCGTACTCCCACTCTCACATTGTAAGCCTTCTTCTTCTTTTTGCTCCCCTTTGTTCCCTTTGATCTCTTTACATTTCCACGAAATTAATCACATCAACTATAAAGGCAAGCAGTGTGGAACTCTCTTCTGCGTCTCCACATCTTATCCATCAACGTGAAAGGTAATTGGATAAAGTAGTAAAAACATGTATGCGGCTTCACACACGTAGAATTCAGCTCTTGTACGATGCACGCAACCAGAAATCCCCTTTTTTATGTCACATTATTGGCATTATCAACTGTCAATGTATTAAATAAGAAAGAAAACTTAAGTAAGTTAAAGTAGCTCAAAGAGGATCAGTTACATGGGATGATAGGAGAAACAAAATGTGTGTTTGTTCCTCAATCACGATTTATATACATTACGTGCCATAATTTATTTCGTAGTAATACCTCTGCGTATAATAATATAAATATGATTTCTTGTGAAAAGCCTAAGAGTTCAACGCGAACTTTTGGTCTGGAAACTGCTTTCTCCTTTTCACTCTGTTTTCTCTTTGTCTATAGCTAACTTACTTACACTTGTTACGCACGCAATAGTAATTTTTTTGCTTACAGAAAAGACAATACTGATCCCTTGCACTCTCAGGAGCAACATATCAAATAGATTTTTTGAAATAAGTCCAGGGAAATCATATCGTTTTGTGTGTTTTTTGATCATTTCATAAATAATCATTTCCTGAGAAGAACGTAATAAACCAAAATGTATGCACGTAATGGAAATAATTGATTTTAGTTTAAAATTTACACAACTGACAAGTTTTTTTCACTTTTTTTAAAACAACATCATCATGTTTTGTATTTAGATTGAGCGCATAATTTAATATACATTTTTTATGTTGCTTTTGTACTTTTGAGGTTTCCTCTGGAACTGCCAGTACGGCTGAACTCCATTTAAAATATATATTTCTGGGAAACTTGTTAAAATTAATGGGAAGAAAAGTCGCATAATGGTAAATATGCTCTAATGATTCAAAATCTTTTGTTTCCTTGTCTGACATAAGCAAATCCCAGTTCTGACGAAATATGATTATGTAGGCCGAGAATGAATGGTAATGACACATGGGAAAATATGCAACAAAAACCTGTCGAAATTTACATTTTCCCCAACTCATTCATTAGATTTTTTATTGTGATTTTTCAGTTCGCATTAAAATTAATTTTCTTTTTGATGTAACTGTTTGGATAACATTGTGGATTTTTTTGAGACATCTGCACTCAAGAAACTTAAAACGTGGAACGAAACAAAGTTTTCATTATACCTCACATAAGTCAAATCTAGGGCCAACTTTCTCTTTTTTCCCACACAAACTTTGCTTTTTGTCCATAGTTTACGTGGGAGTACCTATCTAAGCCCTTGCATGTTTGAATATTCATATTGTGTCCTGTCTCGAAAGATGTAGTATTTCTGCTGGTGCATTCTAAACAGCTTCCTCCAACATTTGGTACCCTACATTTTACACTCTCTGTAGCATACCATCTTGATTCATCCCGGTAAAAAAGCTGGTGAGAAAAATGATGTAAAAGCAAAGGAATGGGGTCGTCAATGAATAAAGTTACTTGGATTTTTTTAGACAGATGAGCATATTGACGTTTACATTTCAGCCAGATTATAAAAAAGACGGGAGAGGGGGATACAAAAAAGTTAAAAATGGAAGCGTTTTATTTATGACGACCGACCCCAAAAATGGAACGAAAAATCTCCGTCCGCGTATTCTCTAACTCTAGAGATTCTTCGACGTCTCCAAATGGTTTGTTTGTATCAATTGATTACCGTAAAAGCTTTTTAAAAATTACTCTGTTAATATCCATGAGTCAAAGTGCGTTTTAAAGTTTGAATCATACGTGACATAAATAAAATATTGAATCAAAAAGGTTGATCCAAAATAGTCATCCAAACTCTACTAAAATGAAGATTTTTTCCCCTGAGTGGATTATGACGTTTGATTTTTTTCTTTGATGTCGTGATGGGTTTTACACATGTACTGATAGAAAAAAAAATCCTTAAATTTCTTTCAAACAAAACTTGATTGTTAAATACATAAATTAAAATGGTCACGTAGTTGATATAAATCAAACCGGGCATTGTTTATACTTATTTTCCCCATTTTCCAAAAACTCCATAGAAATCCATAGAATTATGTTGCTCAAAAAATATTATAAAAAATGTCTTAACAAAATATATTACAGGCAGAATAATAATTCAGTAATTAGAAAACTTTTGTGATTTTTTGGCAAATTCTTTAAAGCTATTAGCACTGAGTAAAGGTTTTCTCTGTATGCCTAATAAGGGGAATATTCCCCGGAATCAATGTACAAGGAAGTAATATAGTTTAGCGAGTTATTGGCGTTATTTTCTGCATAAGAAGGGAAGTGGGTAACGTCGTGTTCTAGAGAGGAGAAGCAGCCGAGTGTCATCTCATGCCTCTTAGCGATCATCTCTTTTCATTGCAAGAGGAATGTGATTCCTCTTGCACAATTGCATGCTTGCATAATTGCAAGTGGGTTAATGGCCAAAATGTGCTCGTGTGCGCAAATGCACACAGGCACGTTATTACTGAAACTATTTAATCTCAAAGCCAATGTCTGTTGGGTTTATTTAAAAAAAAATTTTTTTTAAATATATTGCTGATTTTTCTCAATGTTACAACTTTTATACCTTCACCACTTCCTGTCGTCACCGCCAAGTACATTTACATTATAGTCGCCACAGTTTGAATACGGAAAACTGGTAGTTTTACACGACCAATACATTATAAATTTTCCACCAACTTTTGACTTGACTTTTGAGCTTCCTACGATGTAAAGAAGCAACTTTAGCACTACATTAGCAACATTCTACCTACATACAGATATATATTAGTTGGACTCGCAATGATAGTGAATTCCAATAAATTTCTTTGTGACATGACAATACAGTTTATTTCCTGTTTTGAACAAGTTTGAATTATTAGCAGAACAAGCAGCTTCATCGCCAAAAGTAAAAGCATGTTATCCTTTGTACTTCCCACACGCATGAGAGAATAATAAGCTCATTATATGTAAACGTACATACATATGTACTTCATTAGTGTCATGCATAAGTTGTGCTGTACAGAAACTACTAAAGCACAGGATAAGAAATGATCCCATTGTGGGAGCAGCTTAGAGTACGAGACACGGGATTTTTAAGAGGAATAAATAAAAGGTTGAAATGGTGTAAAGAAGTAACAAAGCACCGCTTGAAGTGTAAAGTCAAGTCAGGAGAATAATTTGATTTTACGGTTCCAAAATGGCTAATTGATCATTTATTCCCATATTTGCAATAGCGCATCGCAATACCCTTCTATACCGAGTTTGATGTAATTGGACTAACTGTGGAAGAGATATATCGATTTTAGTTGAAAATTTCCGGACGTACGTACGGAAGCGAGCATTTTATAAAGTAGCTAAAGCTATGCTCCTTCAATTTTGGCCTTGAAATCCAAATAAAACCTGAATTGAATTGAAACAAAAAATATGTGTAACTTTTTTTGTGAATTTTTTGTATGGGCTATTCTATGTATTCGTTATCATTGTTTTTTTGCGTAATATGATTACATTTTATGTATGGACAAGCGTGTGGACTTGGGAGCATTAGCAAAGCACTTAGTTTTTTCTAAGAACCATTTCACATCAAAGATCTTCATTTCAAATTCCTCAAAGGAAATTACGCTTTCATGTCATGTTGTGTTGGGAATTTACTTTGTGAAAACAAAAATGGATTTACAGACGTACGTACGTGAAATTCACTGTGAACTCCTACCAACAAGACATGAATAAATAATAAGTAGAAAAAAGAAGGAACATCATCTCCATCCAGTACACCTGACCTGACTGTCCCGGATTACATTGGGAGAGCGTGAACGAGACTGACTAAAATACACCAAAAAATTGAAAAACTTTAAAAAAAATACTTTCTTGTCCCACTTGTGATGTTGAGAAAGTAGTTTAAAAAATTTATTAATTAATAGACGAATGTTGTTTTTTGTATCAAAAGGCAACCTATCGTACAAATAGAAAAATGTACAATCATATTGCTCACGTTTTGTGATGAAATGCTATAAGGAATTATGTCTTGACTTTTTTACGACAAATATTTTGTTAAAACTCTGTAATCTCTTTCCATAACGTTTAACCCAAATTGATTGGGATACCTAAATTTAAGGTAAAATCTGTTAATATTTGCTTATATATTATTTGTTGTAACATGTCTCGTGGGTCTGTGCCGCTGCTCATATTCTATTCCATATTCTTCCGCACATACGATGATGGTTACATCACTTTCATGACATCCAGATCCAACTTGCAAGGTAGTGCTGTACACCTGTCAACCTATCAAGTATGGAGAAAACAAGACTGTAAGTTTCCAACAAATTAAAAATTCATGTTCCTTCATTTTCTTAGTGTAAATTGTCTGGTTTAATTACGGTAACCTTTTTTCACTCCAGCATTTCTGCTATTGCTTATGAAGTGCCATATATATGGCGAATTAAAAAAAAAACCAAGTCAACTTAATATTTTCCTGGTTGTTATTTTGTGACTAGAAACAAAAATAGTATGCCCTTTCCTCGTTTTCTTCAAGATTTTTATCGGTTTTACTCTAAAATACCAGTTTAAATTGTGTTTATGATGAAGCTTCTGCAATCAATGCACATTTAATTTTGTTCATTCATGTAGCATCCTACGCAGCCACACATCTGTTCATCGTCATGCTATTCATGACGTTGAAAGGCGCAATCCTATTTGCGTAGTGAAATGTTCCAACTTATTAATTTTATTCTATTTCCTGGCCAAAGCAGAAATCTATCTACTTTTCAAAATTAAATGCAAGCAACAATGTTTAGTTCAAGTGTAACTTTGTGTGTTCATTAGTGTGTTTATCATGAATATCATGAATAGCATGTCCTAAAAAGTTTATTTACACTGAATTTATTAAGTTATAGTAATTAATGTTAACACTAAATCATTGCCATAATAAAGTACAGTTATGGGAATATGTATATTTTTGTAAATCTACAGCACTTTAAGCTTGTTTACATTTACATTTAATTTTTTTTAATTCAACGACTTTTTTTTACATATAAATAAATAACTTACTAGCAGCTAGTATTTTTTTATGGGTACTTTTATTTATATATTTTACAAACAAATAAATACACGTTAAACCAAGATATGTTATATTACATATCACATCTAAATTCAAATACTAGAACGAAATATTTATGTTGGCATACAAACTTATAAGCATATATCTTTATTTTTATAAAACCATAATACTCAAGCTATAAAACAAAAGCAATTTTATTACGATGTTACATTTTTTAGCTGGGTGATTATATTTTGTATTTTTAAAAGCGCTCTGCATAATTTGTTGTTCTGAATATTTTGTACTACCTAATCGCATGATATTATGGATATTCAAGCGAATTATGCAGTAAAGCCGGTTACATAACAAGCAAATTGGCCAGGTTATTTACAGCACAATCAATCCATTCGATGAATGTGCTATTGTTTACATTGCAGAAGGGATGTGTTGTCATGACTTTAACAGCTCGAAATGACAATGCTGCCTTGTGCAATGCTGTGGTTCGTTTGGTGTATTTGAGCAACCGTTGTTTGTATGCCATCCAGTTGTTTTCCATCCCGTCCACAAAATAGCATTCCATAAAAAATATGAAAACCGGCAAGCCGACACATGCTACCAGTAACCCTGCATTGCCAAACGCCATGACGGAGCCATCTTGAAGAAGATACTCAGCATTTCTCATGCAAATACAACAAAAGGAGTACAAAGGTCGCCACTACCAAGGCCACCAACAACGCGATCCCGTGGTAAGCAAACCGAACTGTTGCGATTGGAACGTTGCATAAGCCAACCATCAGTTGAAGGCTTCTGTAATGCCAAATAACCCTTTCCTCGGGCTGTCTTCCAAGTCCGACTGTGTTTATATATCTGCCAGCAGAGTGTGGCCTACCTCCAGTTGCTGTTGGTGCACCCATATGTAGCCAATATTCGCAGATAACCATTGTTGAAAAGGTGAGGAGGCAAATGACAATGGAAATCCCAACTAATGACAGCGCTCCTAATGTGTGCCCAAAGAGGATCGATCACGAGTATGACTGGGGAGCCGATTTGGACTTCCACCTCAAGCACGTTCTCAATAATTCCGTGAAAAGGGTTGACGGGATGAAAGAGTGCTGATCCAAATAGGAATGGGATAATAAAGGGAACCCAACAAACGAAAATAGTATAAGGGATCCATTTATTGCTTTGTTCAAGCCCTGGATATGTTTTGTCCAGGTGGGAGTCCAATGCAAATACTTGATTCATGGTATTCATCATTTCACTCTGAAATGTGATTGTGAGGGATGCCATTGCGAGAACGCATGTTAAAACTAGCCAAAAGCAAAAGCACAGGGACATTAGTAGCTGTTTTGCTGACCCAGCATTTAACTTTGTCGAATTCGTGTCGAGCTCCTCCTCTTCCTGGATTTCGTCGTGTTGTTGTGTCACATGTACCAGATATCCCGCAAGCATTATTTGGCACAAATTGTCAATACAACATTGCAGAAAGTAGTTCCAGGTTGTATATGTCCCAGTCGGAACGAAACAACCTACCTTGTCATCCCAATAGAATATACCGGAAAAGGTGTATTTGACGACAGGTCCCAATCGTCGGGATATGTGCTTTCTCATAAAGTTGGTTAGCATCTTGAGTCTGTTATATGAAGTCTGAAGCAACGGAAGCCGGATTATTGGTGGCAAACAACTCCTTGTGGGTCTATTCCTGGTGTGAAACTCCTGGGGCGGACAATTGCTGGTGACGAAAATTCCTGGCCATGGTCAATTCCTGGCGCGGACAACTGCTGGTAATGGACAATCACTGGCATGGACAACTGCTGGTATTGACAATCACGGGCATGGACAATCACTGGCATGGACAATCTCTCGCCACGGACAATCACTTGCAATGGACAACTCCTGGCCGAACAATCTCTGGCA
>JAHZNC010002376.1:0-24275 GCA_027744095.1 Zhuqinia jingwanae | reverse complement strand
CCTTCGTTTTGGTGATAATTTCCGACCTGAAGTGGTGAGAAAACGAAAAGGGAATAAAGAGGTTTGTTCTTAATAACATCACTTTTTATTATGTAGGTATGTATATGTATATATCGCAATCCCACACACTTGCACCACTTTCTATCCACAAACACCCCATTTCCACTCTATTTTATGTCTCAAAATGGACACAAAACTTGCACATTTTACTCCTATTTCCTCCGCTTATTATTACTCGTGAGTACATCATCCTCTTATAATACAAGCCATTTTCTCCTTTCTCTCTTTTCTCTTGTTAGATTACCAACCATAATAGATAAAGTATGTGTTTAAATATCTGTGTTGTATATTTGGTAATCGCATAAAATTATATTCCTTCATTCATAGTCACTTTTCTTTTCTTCTTCAATAATAATACACAATACAAATGGGAATGAGAAATAACCACATAAAAATTCTGGATCATTGTGCTGCCAAGCTTCTGCCATGTCATTAGCATCAGTTTCCCATATTTTCTCATCTAATGGCTGGTTATACCTTTGGAATGGCACTTGAAACGAGGAAGCTTTGTGGCTAAACGTGCTACTATACAATGCTGCTGTCTGTGTGTAGTAAACCCAAAAGAGTATTGTGCCCCATTTATTCCAATTGCAACAGAATATAGTAGTAGGCACACAGAATCGCCAGAGAAAAAGGGAGACAAGTGCTCTCTCATGTCCTTCTCCGACTCGAGTGAATGTGTATGCATCCATTCATATTCATTCATAAAAGCCTTTTACTTTTGCTCCATCCTTACAGCAATCCTGACATACACACACAAACACACGCGTGCATGACAATAAAAGGAGAATATGAAAATTCTTCTGCTGCTTCGGGGAGCACACACGCGTACTTATACTTACATGGCATAAGATGAGATAGAAGAAGAGAAAGGGTTGGGAGCAAATGTATTTATGGAAAGTGAAGAGCAAAAGTACTAAAAAGCTTTGTTCACCACCGTACCAGACGGTTTGCTGATTACCTAGTGTGTTGAGTATTAAAGTATGCGGCTTTGTCTAAAAAGAAATTCCATTCAAAGTGCTGCTGATGTAGGAAGCGTCGACTATGCTGGAGGACGAGAGTTTACTCTTCTCTTTTCATGTAACCCGCGAGAAAGTGGGTTTAGGACGGGTCATCATTGTGATATTGCCAGTTTGTTGAAGTGAGGAAAGAAAAAAATTGGAGTTAAAAGGTTATAATTCAGCAATTTAGGCATCCGGATGATGAATACATGAAAACAAAAATAGTGAAATGGATAGATAGGGATGCACATAAAAACTTCAACATATAGTGGCTGATACCTATAATCACGCACGTAAACAAAACCATAATATTTGAATATGCTACAATATTAAAGAATCAATTTAATTTTCACACAACTACTACCTCAATGCTTTTCTGTCTCTTTCCCCTTTTTTGATTTTTTTCGCTGTCATGTTTCGTTAAAAATGTATTGTATGTTTAAATATGTATATGTTCTTAAAACTATCTGCAGACATTTGATGAATGTGTCATCCGTCAAGGACCTGACTGTGATCCAGAGAATTTGTGGATGCAAATACCATTCTTTTGTGGCCATCATTCGGCTTGCTGGGAACCTGGCAATTCATGGGCGCTGCAGCAAGCCAAAAGCAATTTGGCAAAATCTTATTTTCTTGTCGGGGTGACTGAGAGCATGGAGGACTTTGTCGCAATTCTTGAAGCCTCTCTCCCCCGATTCTTCCATGGTGCCTTACAGTTATTTAATTCAGGTAAGCTTGAAAAAATGAGTTTGAGCATGTCCTTAATATTCATTGACACGACACAAAATAATGTACTGAAACAAAAAGCAGGTGTACTCCTGTTATTACGAGCGAAACCACACACACACACACATAATATATTTAACGGCTGCAGCTGCTTGCCTTTTGCATGCACATCCGTCACAAAACATAATATTTAAGTTTGATGCGGCAGCACGAAAATATAATTATTGGCTGTAAAATTTATAGTTCCATATCCTGCTGTCGAACATTCCTTAGAACTTTCCACGAAACAATTATTCTCTCCGTTGTAGTAATTATTTCCTCGTGAGCGACACATGTAATTGATTTAATAACCAATTTTACTTTCTTGGTTATACAACTGTGCCCCTTTTAATTATGATGGAATATGGAAAACATTTATCTCAGACTTATGGAGGAATTTTCAAGGCGTTTCTTTCTGTGGGAGACGTACACATTAATTTGCGGTCTTCTGCTGATTTTATCACTTCATATTTTTCCGTTTCCCTTTTGTTTTTGCAAAATAAAAAAGGCGTCGCTTGCGCTTGCACGAATATTTTTTCCAAATGTAGTACATATATTGTATAAAAATTAGAACTCATCACAACATACATAGTATGCACTTGCACACCTCCATTCATGCGAAAGTGGAAAATTAATTGTTTTCCTTATTTCTTTTTAGAGGGAAAGTCCCATCTTCGCAAAACGTATGGAAAACAGCCGCCATCCAAAGAGACGCTGAAGACCATTCATAAATCTAAAGTTTGGCAGATGGAGCAGGATTTCTACATGTTTGCAAAGAAAAACTTCAATTCAATCAAGAAGAGAGCACTTCCTTCGAGTGGGAGTGCATTCGTTCCCCAACAATTCCGTTTTGAGAAAATTCGTCCCAAGTTCGTCAACAACAACAATCACAACAATGTCGTGAACAATCATGTTAGATGAATTGGGTAAAAATGAGGATCTAAAGTTGTTTAAGTTTTAAAATTCCGCGAAAACATTTTAAAAACAGACCCGTGTTAATGGAAGATAAAAAAACTACATGATAAATTTTGGGGCGGAGGCAGAGTTTTAATAAATCGTATTTCATCATCATCGTCGTCGTCAAATTGGATGTCATATCATATTTATACACAAGAAAAAATAAATGCTCTACTCTACCTTACAAAAAAACCTTACCTGGCCAAGAAAATACGACTGACTGCTACCTAATAATAATTTTTTAGCTTTGATCCTGTTGTTTATGTAGAGTTTTTTATAATGTTAAATAAAAATAATACATAAAACATGAAAAGTAATTAATATTAAACTATTAACCTGAGGAATCAATGTTTGTATGAATGAACTTGAACACGACAACTACGTATATGGCTGTAGAATTAAAAGAAAAGAAATCATTATTACAAGAACGTAGCATTTGCTAATTAAATGCCCTGATAAGAAATTAATAATGTCAGTTTTAATTATACATGCATTTTGTATGACTTTTTTTTGTAAATTGAAATTATCGTGTAAGTGATTTGTACTGACAAGTAAATGGATACGGCGGAAATAGAAAAATATCTGTTACAGGTTGCTGAACTGAAGCTAGGTAAAAAATGAGGTGGGTACGTACGACTTACATATTATATTGATAGCTTTTACTATTAAAGAATTTGTCGTATATATTCTTGGCTCTTTTTCATTTTTTAATATTTGTATTTATGTACTGTACAAAGCGTACCAATGTAGACATATCCTTCTTGATTTGTACTGACAAGTAAATGGATACGGCGGAAATAGAAAAATATCTGTTACAGGTTGCTGAACTGAAGCTAGGTAAAAAATGAGGTGTGTACGTACGACTTACATATTATACATATTATATTGATAGCTTTGACTATAAAAGAATTTGTCGTATATTCTTGGCTCTTTTTCATTTTTTAATATTTGTATTTATGTACTGTACAAAGCGTACCAATGTAGACATATCCTTCTATATTGATTCATGTGACATTTAGCTGAGAGACTACCAGCATTTTCTATTAATTTATACAATGTTTGATATTGATTGAATAAATGGTGCACAATAAAGAAAGAGCGAGATAGATTTGCAATAGGGAAGAGATCTATGTACATGGGAATGTGTATGCGTATGAAGCCTTTGGTTTAGGCTTCGAGGAAACGGAAATCGGCTCAATATTTTGGACTGCGCTGTTTGCTGTAGTAGCGTTTATAGAACAATAAAAAATGGAAGTGAAGATAAGTTTAAACATGTAGCATAATATATTATCCCACAGACAGAAGAACAATAAAAATTAGAAAAAAATAATACAAATTACCTTTTTTTTGTAATAACTGCCATTTTGAAACACAAGCCAATTAATAATAATTGTACTTATTTTACTTTGATACTCATTTTATTTTAAATAAGTTAATTCCTGCAACCAGTTAGGCAAGTTGGCACAATTTGTAAGTCTTTTTGTCACATTTAAAAAAAATATATATTTTGGAACAAACTTCAATAATAAATGCTGTCATATTCTGGCATTAATATTATTATATAGTAGTTGAATTAAATTGAAATCGGGATGTGATGGATATCGCGATTCAAAGAGTCAAGTAACGCCAAGGCTAATTTTCACAATGGCTGCTGGATAATTAATTTTGTTAACAGAATAGTATTATAGATATATAATACAAATGCGTGATTTGCTAGATTTTTGTTGTTTCGCTGATTAAGTGATATAAGATGAAGTGTAACATGTTTATTTATAAGTTATAAGTACGGCACAGCAAAGTGGAAGAGGGTCATCATCATGTATTATTATTTAAAGCGACAAAAACCAACTACTGACAGAAAGCTTTAATTACCTAATAAGCTTAAAAATGCTATAAAAAACTTATGTAACATTAGTTGAAAGTTATGCATCCGTTGTTAATGAATGAGGATTGATGAGGTTCTGTTTATAATAAGATGACATAATTATGGTATAATCATAAGTTTATGTACAACTTTTGTAAAATACGCAAAATTCATCAACTCTTTAGATATTATTGACGTAAAAACGACGCCGCGCCGCTGAAAACGTTCCAGCCGTAGACAATGCAATACGATAAAGTTTTTAATTACAATGGTCTTTTTTTAATGTTAGTTTGCTGTATCGATAAAGCTCTAACTTATCTTCTTATGTTCGTCCTTTATGAGAGAACAACTGTTTTTTTAATGATGAAATCCGCGCACTTTTGAAATTTTTGTCATTCCTACGCGTACTAATTTCTATGAAATTTAAGCAATGGACGCATAAGTATGATTGTGAAGTTAAAGTAAGTTAACGCATCTATAAAAGGGGATAGTACAGGCACGCGGATTTTTAAATTGTCGCTGACTTTGTGCTTGCTGAAGTGCTTTCAGCGGCGTACTGATAACTTAAATAAATATGTATGAATAAATTACAATTGATTAAAACGCTTCTCCGATCGAAGTTATTCATTTAAAATCATTTTTGCATACACAGCATTGCATGGTCAATACTAATACTAGTATTATTGGATTGGAAAAAATACAAAATACTGGAATGCAGACGCGAACGATGCGAAAATAAAATGCATTTTATTTTGTTGAGATACTTTGTTTGAATAAATTCAAACTGGAACAAAATCAGGGTGGGTCATTTTACAGGGATAAACGTTTTTTCCCACTTTTTACATGGATATATAATAGATCCATGGATAAAGTAGCATGGAAAACATGGATAAATTAAGAATGTAGAAAGAAAATTGCCATTTATCCATGGGTTTTACATGGAAAAACTAATTCATCCATGTTTTGAGTTTATCCATCTGCCCACCTTGAACAAAATGCCTAAAAATATTATGTTGAATTCGTTACTTTGAATAAATCTTACTCAACTCAAGCACGAGCCAATCACCAAATCTGGAAGTGGCGCGGTTTGATCAGCAAACTTTGCTGTTAGAATAGAATGTATTTTTTGCATATATACCTATTTGCTTTTAGGACAAATAAAGCAAATTCCATGCATTTTTTGCAGACACATGTATTGAAAAATGAATTTGAGTTTGAAATTGTTAAGTGTTTATCAAATGTACCAAAGAGTCATGCAAATTTTGCAGTTAATTGATCCATCAGTTTAAAATAATTTAAAAATAATAATAATAACTATTATTATCATATTTCTGATATGATGTGGGAAAAGGAAAATCGAAATGACGGGTAAAACCGCGTGAAGTGTTAATAGCAACATCTCGTGGTCAGTTCACGCGGCACTCAAATACCCTTTTAATAAACGACGTAAATATTCAATCAATTTTCAAAACGAATTATTTTAAAATATCTACTATCATCTTAAGGAAACCTCCCTTGATGTGTATTTAACGCTGTCATGTCATATCTCGCTATTCCAAATGTCCTTTGTCCTTTGCACACCTTAAAATCCCATGATACCCCAAGATTTTTAATTTAGTAGTCTTACCTGCTAGTAGTAATTATTTACCTGCTAATTAAGCATGTACATAATTGTTGTGCTATAGTGCTCTCGCACCAAATTAAAGTTACATAACAATTTATGTTCTTATAAATAATGGTCCGGACACGTGCAATTCTAATTTTTAAATTCAAAAAGATCACTGATTGTTTGAAAATTGGGGTAACATGATACTGAATGACATGTATGTATATAACATACATATTTTTTTTTAACGCACAATTAGTATTTACTTAAAAATTGGCGCTTCATTTCATATCTTGCCAAATTAAAAAAATGATTTTGTACTTATACAGAACAGATTTAAATTTCACACGCTGCTGCGCTCAAACTCAAACAAATAAGTGCTCAAAAAACCGAAGCGTTGCGTCCACATCCGAGCGCCACTCCCGCCACCAGCGGCTGCACAAAGAACTAATATTCTTTCTCCAAACTTCTTTTGTATGCATTGCAGGAATAGCAGAAACCTCTCTCTATGTTCATGTAGAGTATGATGCGCGACCTGCAAATAGCACAAATATATTATTTTGATGATATCCTTCACATACACACCACAAACCTTACAAAATAAATTTTGACGTGAGAGGTGTATGCATTCGAAAACTTTGAATTGCAATAATAACCAGAATAATAATAGCAAACAACAATACACAACGCAACACGTACATATACTTTGTAATAATGATTTAAAACTACAACATACTTTTGTACACAAGCAAGCAAACAACAACATAACACGCACACACTCCTCTGAACTGAACATTGCATTCAATGAGTGCTCTCCCTTTAAGAAAGCAATTTTTATAATTTTTGCTCCCAGTGTACAGTGAATATTAATTTTTCGAGCAATCAACCAGGTGTTCGGGATTCGTGAAGTACGTCAACATAGCAGAAGGAATTTAATTACCACGGGTTTAAGCTGAAGACAGGTATTGTACATGTTAATTCGTTGTTCTAAATTTTTAAATGGAATGCGTACGTAAATATATATATGTGTGTGGGATTTGTCTTGAATTTTAATCAATGGATTGATTATGGTGATGTTACAGGTGCGCTAGAACCAGATACTGAAAAAAGTTGAGAATAACTACAAAAGGGCGCATCTTAAGTTCGGCAGTTTGGAAAGAACAATCTTACTCGTTTGCTGCTGAACTTGAAGTACCGGCGGCGTCAATAATTGTTACTAGGTTGATGTAGTTAGAGCCCAGAATGACACATGTCATTTCAATTTGTGTATTCGAAACTGTTAAAATTAGTGTGTGACTAAAAGACAAATGTTGGGGCGATGATAGTAGGATAACTATTTTTATTATACATGATGACTGTTTACAGCGTCAGATTATGCGTTTAAGATTTTACTAAAGTGAGGCTAGTGCACAGAATAATAATGAAGCAGCCAAATATTGGTGTGGGATTAGTTGATGATTTATCTGTATTGAACTCGAAAATTTACTCTTAAAATTCGTATATTAATTTCTACGGAACTAGAAATCAATAACCATCAACTATGTAAGCTCCATATTCGTATTTATTGGGAGGGACAAACTACTGTATTAATTTACGGAAATACATCAAAATGAGTACACAAGCCCAAGTGAAGCAGGAGAAACAAACCCAACCGGAGGATGCGGAGTATGCGGAATGGGCCAAAAAGTTGGTGGAGCGCCCAACCCCTCAAATTGGAATACTAACAAACGCATCTGGTACTACTGCAATATTTGGGCAGCAACAGTTAACAAGTGAAGGAATCCCACCTAATTGCGGGTTCGTTTGGAATATTAAAGACAAAACCAAAAAAAAAAGGATTGATATTTTGATATGTAGATTAAATTGAAACTGTCAAGATGTACAATATTTGTTTCTTTTTCTGTGTAGATTCGATAAAGCAAGCGCAATTGGCAGATTTACATGGGCGACAATTGGGGAAGATAAATACATTCCTGTATTGTTTCGTGATAAGCAGGAATTCGCATCAGTTAAAATGGCTGAAATTTCTGTGATTGGTGAACTGCTTAATGTTTTACCTGTGGAACTGTATGAAAGTGTCAAAATGACAGCCTTCTATGTAAGTTTTATTACTTAAAGTCCAGAATATCAAATATCGTTTGTATTTTATTTAGAATGTCATTTGGTTTATTATTATAGGCAACCTCGGCGGAGGCAAAAGTCTTAACATATATCAATAACTGGCATTGTGACGGGTTTTATGGACAGGAGGTGTTTACACAGTTCGATTTAATAATTAGATTAGATGACCTTAAAAAGTTTCACGACTTTTTACACTTCGGTTATAGTGTCTTGCACAGTGGCGGTAGAAATTTAGACAGTGAGTGTACAAATTGTGGATTTGTTCGAGTTAATTCAGATTCTTTAATCCCTTACACTGTTTTGGAGACGGGGGAACGAGGAGTGCCGTTATTTTATTTTGAGGGACAGACTGACGTACTTAAGGCTAAAGCACAGGTACACAAAAAATAGATTTCTTATAAAGTTGTTTAAAAAAATACATATTTGTGTATTCAAGAATCATGATTGTAATGGAGCTCTACCTTAACGTATATGTATTTGTTTTATTTACAGCCACTGGGTGGTTGGTCGCTAGCATATTTGAAGATATGCTGCAAAGTTCAAGGTGTACGGAAGGACCTAATATCAAATCCGACTCTTAAGATAGTTACGCTTGCTGACTTGCAAGCTTATTTTCCTAAAAGAACTACTTTCACGGAAAAGTGCTGGCCTCTGCCAAAGCCAAAATCATTGTTACCTAAGCAAGTGTTGAATGGTATTATGTCAAGTCCCGGTTGTCAGCCGCAAGTAACCAGTGATAAGTGGACAAGTTTAGAAGTAAATGAAACCTATCCAAATTACCGGCCATCTCCACCGTTATCGAAAACTACGAGTTCAGCCACAATTTCTACAGCAGTGGTAAATATGAAAAATGGTAATTCATCTACTGTGACGTTAAGTGTTAATGGAGTTAAAACGAATCGCGAAATACCAAGACAGGTTCAAAGTCGGGCGCCAGCTCTTGCAAGAATTAAGATCTCGTCGCGGCCAGTAGACAAATCAAAGCTTGTCTTCATTCCTGAGCATCCGGATGGTGGCCAGGAAGGAGCGTACGTCGTCCGACTTGTAAGGACTAAATTGTATTAAATTTTTATGATTAATATGTGGTAATTGGCTTGTGGATGTATGTCTGGACATTAAAACTATTGTTT
Source organism: Zhuqinia jingwanae (assembly GCA_027744095.1). Taxonomy (NCBI): domain Eukaryota; kingdom Metazoa; phylum Arthropoda; class Collembola; order Entomobryomorpha; family Paronellidae; genus Zhuqinia; species Zhuqinia jingwanae. Next base: position 14,771 of record JAHZNC010002376.1, on the reverse strand, counting down.
GATGGCCAGAAATCTATTTAGCTTTAAAAAAGTGTTTCACGTTTTCTTACGTTTTCAAAATCTAGATCGTGATAGAAAATGTCTTTATGCATTGCATAAATTCCAAATGCGGAAGAAACGAGGACTATCTCGTGCTGCTACAGGAATTCATGGAGGCGCTGTTCCCCTCAGTCTCTATTTACCCAACTGCCGTTAGTATATTAAGAAACCAGGATATAATCACTTACTTACCTAATAGGTACGGTATACAGAAATCAGTACTAATAAAGAAATTGATGAAAAGGTACAGGGCACATTTAATATAGATTTAAACCTTGATGTACTATCTTTTAGCGCTCAAATAAGGACCCTCAATAGTTTCGGGTTTCAAATTCAAGAGAGTTGGCAAGCGCCGCTAATTCCAGCATCTGAAGCCCAAACTGCTGTACCGAAACTTCGAAACTTGATGAAACCCCGTTCAACACCTGCCCCTCCCCCGCAATTGGCACCCTATCCGGTTACTGCAGCCCACAGCCAGAGAGTATCTAATGGAAGTAATTCTTATGCAAGAGCATATTCTCGTCGATAGCAAATATTATTATAAGTAGTAGTATTAAACACGCTACTTATATAAACATTATCAACGGACTACTAACGAATTGATTCGTTACGAATACCGAAATAAGTTCATAAATATTTAAATATACGTAATGTAACTATTAATGGCTTACGTTGCATTTGTTATGTTGTGTCTAGATAATTTTTTACAGGAAAATGTTTTAAGCCCAACAGATATTTTCTACAATATTTAATAATAAATTTAAAAAGCTCATTATTTATGGGATTACACATCACAAATTAGTCAAAATGAGTATCGGTCATTAACGTTTTTTCTTACATGGCTTTTTCTCTTTGTCTTTCGTTCACAATAATGTGGATTTGGACTCTGGACGCGTCTTTGTTGTTGTGTATAGCGGAGTTAACGAACCGTCCATTGTGTATTGATGGAAACCTCTTGTTTATATTGTTTTATCGTGGAATATTTTAGTCATTTAAGGCAACCCATTGGAACATATAATGCATACATACACCTACCTATTGCTAAAAAGGGTATCTTGAGAATGAGAACCACAAGAAAATCACCCGCGAGTGAAAGTTATCTGGAGAATGTTTTCCTTTTTCTTTCATACAAGAGGTTCCAGCTGCAGTCCAGTCCAGTCTCATGGAGTGAACGTAATGGACGTGGGCCTTCCACTGCTGGCTGTTAAAAGAAATGTCTGTTAAACTGAAACAAAGAATAACACTGAAAGAACACCTGCACGTGTACAAAACAACTCACCAACATTTTACTTTTAGTTTTTAATTTTAATAGCGTTAATACGTAATTACACGCAAGTATAATTTAAAAAACGACAAAATGTTCTTCCCAAAGAATTCGAAATTCGTTCTGAAACAGCAATCAACATAAAACATGAACACATTCTATAAATAATTTTGTAAAATCCAATCCAGATATAGATTAATCAAGTTTTACAACAAAAGATAATAATATGAAGTATAACACACGACTTATCATCACAGTATAAATATGCTATGATTTTTGGATTGAGTCGTCACTCTAATCCGATATTTAGTCGATTGACTTGAAACAGTCGACTTGAGTTGAGACAAGTATTTACAAATTGGCGTTGTGAGTGGGTATTAATGAAATGTGAAGTATACAAAAGGAAGACTCTATGAACGACTCTTAAAATTGAACTAATGTACATGAAATACGCGTACTTTGTTAGTCATGCCTGTGCTACCGATTAACCAGTGAACTTAAAATATTCTATAACAATCAGCCAACTTCTTCTTCCACAGCAGGAATAGTTCTACACTTACTGTATTCACGATTAATACTTCTATGTATATTCTGTTGAGAAAGCTCATCATGGCGTTGAGTACAATTAAAGATTTTGATTTTGGTACGCTCCAATAATAAACGCAATAGCATTACGTTGCATCATATCATCATCACTTCGATCTTTCAAACTTCAATATGGTGTCCTTTATTATTGCATTGTAGGTGTGGGTGGAAACGACATGTTGACCCAAAGGGTATCGTACTGCTGCACTGATGTATCCAAGACGGAAGTGGATTTCATTGTTTGGCTAATGCTTGAACAACAATTTCGTAAAACTAGGAGACGACAGCAAGCTACACCTCCACACGAACGTAGAGTTAGCCGTACACAACATGATGGTCCTCAAGATGACGAGGATGAGGAGGAGGACGACGACGATGGGAATGACCAAAATCCTCCTATGATTTCCTTCTGTGATATAATCAACGAGAAACTACGTATAGCAAGAGAATGTACGTGGTAGTTGGTAATAAATTTGCTCGCATCATTTATTGAAGACCGCACAGCAATTCTTTGCGATAACTAACACCATTACATTCTTCTTCTTTTTAAATAACTGAAGATGCAGAGGCAACTTTGAGAGAAATGGGAATGGCCGTTCTATGGCAAGAATTGCCAGAAGACGACCGACATTCCATGCTACTTCAGCTCTGTCGAAATTCTGAGCTTCTGGAAGGAAACTCAAGAATTCAGTATGCTACTTGATAAATTACAATTTCAGATAATGATTCTTTCATTCTTGCATAATATTTTCTCTCAAAACAAATTGATCTAAACAGGGCGAATTTCATTTCCAGGTCTGTTCCAGATTTATTTGCCATACTTCGTTCAAGTTCGAGATTTAATTCTCAATTCAATATTACGAAACGTCTGGCCAAGGGAGGATTTGGTGAAGTATTTCTCGTCACCCAAAAGGAAGACTCAAGTAATAAGTTTCATGCAGTGAAGAAAGTTTCAGTTTCACCCAGTGACGAAGGTGATGGGGATTCGATAAGGCTCGATGAAGTCAAAATGGCGATAAACGAGTCAAAGATGCTAAAACAATTAAAAGGTCACCCTAACATTGTAGAAGTATACAATTATTGGCTTGAAATAGAGCCAACAACGGATTCATTCAGCGATGCACACGACGACTTTGAGGAAGGTCCATTAAAATTTTACATACAGTTGGAATATTGTAGTCCCAGCTTGGATAGTTGGAAAGAAGACAACTACAGGCGGGGCGTCGTTCCAGAGAAACTACAAGTTGTTAACATGGCCAAGCAGCTATTTGATGGAGTAGCGCATATACACAAGAATCAAATCCTTCATTTAGACGTTAACGTAAGCAATTTTAACCTTTTCTTTTGAGAGCAATTTCCTCTACTTTCGAGTACTAGAGTTGTAGTTGTGGGTATTAAATGTAATTTAATAAAAAATTATAGCCCAAAAATATTTTATGGACGGATCCTTCATGTAGACAACTGAAAATAGTCGACTTTGGTCTTGCTGTGAAAGGGTTGGCTTTCAATGAAAGGACGGGGACTCCCGGCTATATGGCACCGGAACTCCCATTGACTCAAAAGGTAATAATAAAAGCTACCAAGTTGCAGCAGTAAGTTTTCATTAAATATTTTTAACAAACAAAAAACTACTCAATTTTATTTAGAGTGATGTATATTCAGCAGCAGTTACCATTATTGAAGTGGGGAAAACGATTTTCACCAAAAATGAGCTATGTAACGTAGTTCGCATTAAGAATGTGGATATTGGAGTGCCAGTTTTGGTAAGACTATATATTAATCATGTATTGAATAGGTTTGAATGTTGAAGATGGACACGGAAAAAGCGTGAGGATATTTGAATGTAGAACAATCATATAATCACTTTTATATGTTTTTTACAGGATAAACTATTGTCTCATGCAATAGAACACGAGCATTCAAAACGCCCCACCGCAGCTGAAATTGTAGAATCCTTGTCAGCTCTAGTGTAAAGATTATATTTCATATTTATGCCAAATTGTGGTACACGTACACTTAACCTGATTGATAAGTAAAGATTATAAATAACATGATTACATGCATGCTCGCTCTCTTCAACGAGAATTAAATGTACTTTTTTAATTACTTTTATAATCAGGATTGCAATAATAATGTAATATATGCCAGTAATGTTAGATATATTAGATATGTTTCAGCGCGTAAATAAGACTGAACTGAAATTTCATATTTGTTTAATATTTTTCATTCAGTAGAATATTCTCATTTTGATATAATAGTATATAAAATATATTTTATTGTAACTTAATTACCTAATATGTTTAAATCATAAATTATTATACGACCGTAAAAATCATAACTTGAAGCAAATGTAAGTTTAAACTTTTTACCAGACAATAAACTTTCTATCTCAAAAGACTGCGTTTCATTGGAATCTTTAGGATAAAATTCGAATTTCTTGGCTTCATTGGAGTTTGTATCATTTACACCTTCACAAACGCATTCAAGCGTGCATGATTTGGATGCGAATCCACCTTGAAACTGTATTTGAAGTCGGTGAATTTTTTTCTCCGTTTCGAAAGAAAATTCTATCCATTGAGGCATGCCCTGTAGAAAACAAATCGATACAAAACAATGACAGAAAGTCTAGCTTTCCATTCTCCTATGTGTGGACGTGGACTTAAAAAGCTAGTCCAAAAACTGATACCTTGTCTGAATTCCAGCATGTTTCTTCATTTCCATCAAACAAGAATTTTTTGCCGTATACCTTCCTGTCATTGTTGAAGACGGAACTGACCCTGTTACACAAGGTAAATAATTGTTTTTATAGCAAATACGTACTTTCTGGTTATCCCAGTGCTGCAAAGGAATAACGTGACATCAAAGGAACTTAAAGTCGTTATTATTATGTGTTATATTTAAAAAAAAGGTACTTGTAGTCTTTTATTTCTTTCCGCAGTGATGTTGAGATTGACATTATCCTTCACACGCACGCACTAGCACAACTTGTAAAGTAAGACTTTCAAAATTCAATTGATGGCTTATATCAAGGTGAATGAGCATCAAATTAAATATTTACACCTGTCAAGTGTTAACTACATTTATTTACGCGACAATGAAAATTCTACTGCAATACTGTCAGTGTTGACACTCCATGTGAAAAAACTTAATCCGCCTTGCAGAGTAAATTTAATGGGGTAATATGACAATGGTATATGTGTGCAAAATATAATCTAAAGATGGCGTTTAAATTGTACACACATTACAATAGCAGTTATGTATACTGATAACGTACTTGTTTCAATGAACTAGGAAAAATCAAGTAATTAAGGTTAACCTCCTTGTGTGGAATTCATTATTTAATTAATATACAATGTATGGTTAATTATTATCTTTTAGGTAAAGGGTAAGTTGAACTCGGTACAAGTAGGCTTCAAATGTAAACATGCGTATTTTAGTAATCGTAATTGCACAGAGAACAACAAACGACGAGTGGTTTCTTGATGATGATTTTATATGCCTTGCCGTTTGTATTTTAGATTTAGTTTTTTCTTTATTTTAAAATGTTTTTTACATAAAAATTTATTACGTAAATAAAATTACAAGTCAAAATATTCACAGTGGGAATTGTCATTTATACAGCATAATTATTGAACTGAGCAAACAGAAGAGTTGGGGTCAGCCATTACTGAAGATGTCGTTGCAGGATTCATAATTCCTGCGGACGTTCCAGGAGGCTGAGGAATTGCCATTGGTAAATTCTGAGCCGGCAGTGATTGACGCTTTGGAATAGTACTAGGGAGTAGTGAATGACTATCACGTACTCTTTGCTTGGCCTCGGGGCTCAAATGATAAATTGCACATTTGGTAAAACATGTTTGTACCTTAACACAAAGATGAAAATCTAAAAATTTGCTAAAACGGAATTATTTTCATTGATGAAACATTTGAAATCTTACTGATTCTCCAGATTTAGCTGATAAGAGAAAGGACAAAGAAATGTGAAATTCCTGTGCGAATCGGGTATGTGCATCAAGTCTAACCGACCTCAAATGCTCCAAATCTCCTTTGGAACCAACTAGTGCCACGGAGGGTTCAACACGCTTCTCTTCCGATAATTTGTACACTATTGATACCCATTTTCGGAGCTCATTCAATGATCCCATATTTGTCATATCATATGTGAAAAGAAATACCTACGTTGCAGGGAATAAGTTTTTTTTGCTATAAAAGTTCGCATTAAAATGATAATATTTTATTAGACATATTAGTATATATTAATTTTTAGTCTTACATCAATCCCATGAAGATAAATTGGGAGCATTCTTGAGTTGATTGTACTTCCCGCGATGTCGATAATAATAAGCGTTAAGGTTCCAAGCGGTTTAACATTCATTCTTCTTGAATAGAAATCCACCCCCGGTGTCGGATTGTACTGGCTTCCATGAAATGTATTTTCCACAAACCTCTTAACGATGCACGTCTACAATCAGGGCAATGATAAATAAAACTGAATCTTTTAGCAGCACGTTTAAATGATTTTTTAAACTTACTAGTAATTTAAAATATTGTTTATACTTTTCCTATGCAAGGTGCTCCAATTAACCCTATACGGACTTGCTTTCCTTCTGACTCCATCATCAAGTTTACTTCACTGAAGTGGATTTAATTTTACTCAAAATGGATGCTCCATTTTGTTTTATTTGTAGTTAAATGAATTTAGTGCAGAAAAGAACGACACTCTAATGGCGCTATCATTTTGTTTTTTATAATATCTGCAGCTGCAAGTGCTAGTGTGACAAAACTTTACACTGAACAAATAAACTGCTAGCCGCAGCAACCAACCATCACAAACACTGCATCATAATTTTTTTTCCTCATTTAGAAAAATCGATAAATTTCATTGATTTGATTAAATGCTACGATATGGCTGTTATAAGAGCGTATATGTGTGTGAATATGTGTTAAACGTTACATGCCCATGTCTGTCATATTACTGTTGAGGGGAGAGAAGGGAAATGGAACAAAACAAACGATATCGCATAATAATACATATCGTTCAGGTGGACGGGAGCATTTCAGTGAGCGACACATGTGCAGGTAAAAAAGGAATGAAATGTTGCCGACTTTAGGGAAAAACTATAATATATATTTGCCATGCAGACTTTGCAAGTAGTTTCATGTTCAATTTAATAAATCAATCAGTGAATATTTGTATTATGACGTTGCACGATGCCCCAGAGCTTCAACGAATAGACTTTGCAATGTTTACTTGTTACATTTATGGTGTTGGTTTGGAGCGCAGCGTTGAACAATGGTGGAAAAGTTGACAGTTGATGAATTATGTGGAAGTAGGATCATACCCTGATATACATAGGGGAATTGCATGACATGTCATCTTTTTTGTTGTCTTTGTGCACGACATACAGCCGGTGTAGTCCACTAAACCCCACTTTAAATGTCCGATTTTGTCATCTTTTGTAATTTTTCGCCACTTTTGTGTCATATTTGTCTTGTGTGACTCCAAAATTCGTAGAAAAATGTAAATAGCGAATAATAATGCGCAATAAAACATTAGAACAGATTTATACGACTACAACTAATTTTTTCGAAGCGATGCTCCTGAAGAGAACTGTGGAATAAAGTCGAAACGTGGAGCTGCATATGATTATTTTAAATCACTCCCTGTTTTTCCCATCATATTTTAATATAAAAATTAAAACAATTACTTTGACATTAAAAGTCGATATTTTTGTTCTTAAATTCGTTGGTATTTTTATGCGATTTTTGGCAGCTTCGCGTCTTTTTTAGCCTTTTTTATGTAATCTAATCCCTATCTCTACGCACAAGTAACGAGGAATAATAATAATAATTATTGTCACTTTAATGGAGTGAATGAATACACCTCAACAAGAAAGATTATGTTTACACTTGAAAAGTGAAAATGCAAGTTGAAGAGTGGCAGGCAACGAATATGATAAAAGGAGCAACGCCTTCCTGGACACTGGTGAAAAATATCAAATTGTCATTTGAAAAGCAGAAGAAGTATTGAGCATGCTCCAAAATGATTAAAGGACTTATGCAATGTGGCTCGTAACCGGGCTGTAATTTATTACTAATTTTACTAAATTTCATACCTAAATGATTCATTTTGCATGGAAAACATTAATACATAATGCAATCAATTAAAAAATATGAAAGAAAAGTATAAAAGAAGTACTAGATGATACAAAAATATTGTCGTTTTATTATAATTGCGCTTTTTTTTAAACAGTTTATAATCAAAATGGAAATGAGTAAGACCAATACGTAGAACCTTGTAGAACAACAATATTCAGCGGAGAAAACCAGAGTTTACTGGGGGCCAATGCAACATTCACATGACTCATTTGGGTAATACCCTGCAATAAAAATATTACTTGGAAAAACATTCATATGGTTCATGTTTGCGTTAATTGCGTTCTAGATAATGTTGTTTTAGATGATGCATGACCATAACAATAAGTTATATCCATTGACCGTTTCATTAACCATCACTGGATAATGCATAGATATACCTTGTCAACACGCTGACAATAAGAGCCTCGGTATAAAAAATCGCATGTATAATTTTCACATAATCAAGACTCTTTTTATATGTATTTGTACAATCTACAAAGTATTTCTTAATAAGCATGTTACACCCGAGCTAATTTTAGAACCATCTAATTTATCATGGTGCATCTACAACAATTTTCATAATTATTAGAAAAGTTGTTTTATATGTACAAAGTACATTCAGCATAGATATATGTATACCTATTTTGGAAATAAAACATCTTCCATACGTTGACAAGATATTCACAGTGATTGAGAGTCAGTTTATTTATAGTTTTACGCTGATGCAAACAGTGCAATTCACTACTGTAAGTACTGTGTACTCTTCCAGGATGTTAATAATTATTGAATAATAACTTGAATAGTCCAGTCATTACATAAGTTAATATACATACAACCAAAGAACCAACCCATATTGACTCTCTTGTGAGTTCAATTTACACTAAAATGATTCAAGGAATTCCAAAGAAGCGCATCTTGAAGAAGATCATAAATATATCGTTATCAAGTATACATCAAGTACTGTGACGCAAGGAACCAAATAAAAAATAAATTATATGGAAGAGTGTTACTAAACAGATGTGTGTGAAAAATGAATGTTGGAAGCATATGAAAAATGTCTAAAGTTCGTAGGTAATTATTAAAAAGATGCAAGTATATATAAGATGAAGGGAAGAAAATGTCTATTATTTATATCTCAGATTCTGGTTGCATCACGCCATCATTTTCCTTTTCTTCTCAAGTCAGACTAAAGATTGAACACGTTTTAACCACTATGTTGCTCAGAATGTGGGAATTATTATACTCATCCATTTGTACTGCTATTAATCTCAAGCAAATCGCTAAATAGTAATAATTCCGAATCTCGAGAAAATGTATCGTTGACAGTTTTTCCACCCACATCTGAAAATAAGGACGCTAGGTACAATTGATAGAGTGCATACATTATGAATATATTGTTAACATAAAAGAAGTTGAAACAATTAAAGTTTATTTGTGTATCATTTTCTAATTTTGTCAGACTGCCACATCTATCATGCAATAAGACCTCCCTGTTTTATGAGCACATTAATTCTTCAATCCGGGGATGTTACAAAGAAGCGGAGAAAGGGCCATGTGAAGAAAACATGAAATTATACGCTATTACCGGGACTAGGAACGGAGAATGCGATTGCGACAGTTTGTCCAACAGAATTTTGGTGCACCACAATGAAACAAATCGGTGCTATCCAATTTATCAACAGGTAGATATATATATTTACATGCTAATGCATCAATAACATCTAACCCGATTAAAATTACAGTTACATCTGTACATAAATGAGTAAGTCATAAGTTCAGTTCTACTAAAACTTGTACGATTTTAAAGGGATATTGTGAGCCTGGGCAATGGATAGTGATTACACGTGAGAGTTTCCCGGAAGCTGTATGCGAAAGAAACTACTGCTACGAAGAAGCCCAGCGGACTCCCAACATGAGGGGAAAAGATGTGGCTCCTTTGTCTAACGGAACATGTGTTGAAGTTGGTAGTGAATGTTGGTGCGGTGAAACCAATGCTAAACACGTAATTTCATTTGAATCGAATAATATATTTGCAAGATGTTGCCCACCAAAAATTGTGAGAAGTCCCGGCAATAGCATAAGGGCCATATCACCTGGAAATATAAGATGCAGTAAGGGCATGTACCGAAACATCATGGGGACATGTCAAGAACCGGTAGATTGGTTTGATTAAATCTTATTTCATGCCAAGATAATGACAAATACATCTACCTACATATGTATATATACAAATGTAGGAATGCACGTATAAAAGATATTTTAAATATTTTAATGTGTAATTTTTAGTGCAAAACATGTACAGTTTTGTATTATGTATTTACAAATTGACTATTTATACGATAATCCTCGAAGTACAAAATAATTGATGTTGTAGTAAAAACAAATGCAATAATATATATGACATTTTTTCTAGTAAATACAAGCGAGTAGTTTTTCTGTTACAATTTTCATTATAGCACATATGTATTATAACAAAGGTAATTAAACTTTACGTGTAGTGTAGTGTATTTAAGTGAAGTGATCTGGTATCCTACACCTAGCTGAACTAATTGATGACAGTATTCAGGAAAATAAAGCTGTCCATTTTCACGCTTGCATATTAAATGACAAGCCGGCAAATAAGGGATGCATGCATGTTGTATGCATCCTGGTTTTTTCCCCAAGATTGAACACATGTAAGTCCTTTTCCATAAAATGTAAAGTATTGGGTCTCGTAATTAAGAGGAATGAAAGTGACAAATAAAAAAAAACTAGAAATTAAATATGCCACCAACTCCTATTCTACTCTACTAATTAAGGTACCTACATACGAAATCATAGTGTACAAAAGTTGAAAAGGCATACATAAAATGGAATGGTGTATCTAGCAAATACGTATCAGTACACGATTTATAGCTATAGTTATGAACGGGGAACATTGAGATCACTTTTTTTTATCCCAAATACTTCTTGTGTGTATGTACCTAAATAGCACACAAATTTCATCACTCATGAAGGTGACCTACTAACAAGCGTGTTTGAAAACAATATAATGTTTTCACGTGTATATATTTCTGTATGATATCATTGTGTAGAATTAGTAGAAGAACCAATATTGGACACACGTTCGATATTGTCCCCGCTTACTTATAAATATGACATCCTTTATGTGCAAATATACATATATTACCATTTTAAAGGCTATTTACAAACACTATATAGGTGTATGCGTATATATATACGAATGTATACATTAAAAGAAGATTCTTGGCAAGAAATAAAAATATCTTTCAAAAGTGCAAAGTAAAGCCGTAATTTATCACAACTTTTTTTCTTGGTTTCATCGTTTCGCCTCATTTCCAATTTTAGGACTCCGGAGGATTGCTGTTGACATACAACCCTGTTGCTCAGTATAGTGTGTAGTATTTCTATCCGCATTATCATCAACCATCGGCTGCACCGTTAACAAAAAAAGTTAATGATCTTGTATCCGACTACGAGGTATGCGGAAAAACTAGATTTATGCAAGAAATTTTTCAAATAAACACCCTGATTCATGACACTACAAAAAAATCCGTACAAATGATTTTAACAATATTTTATTTCCTAGTCAAATGCACGCAATAAAAAAGTATGTAATATACATAATAGAGGAGGTGAATTTGCAAAGCATAATAGCCTAATAAAATTGGTTGTTTGTGTGTCAATTGTGATGCTGGTTAAATAACCCAACTTGCAATATACGAAACATTTTTTTCCCTGCCCACCTAATAACCATAATACTTCACTCCAAACAAGCAAAATAGGTTTTCTGTTTTAAATATATTTTTCTTAGAATACAACGGAAGGCGTTCATCGGAAAACTGAATACTTTAACGTTTAAAACCTCACGGGAACATAGGTGGCTTTCGTCTATTTTCCCTTCATCTCCTTCTTGCTATTATTTTATTATTATTTCTTTCTTTACTGTTCTGTGTTCTGGTTTTGATAATCTTTCAAGAGTTGCTTGCATGTATTTTTAAAGCTGCATCTTTTCTATTCTGCCGTACCTTTCCTATTACCCCGATAACCGAGAAAGTATATACTCTGGTAACATTTTTTGTGTGTAATGTATCCATTTACTATGTTAGACTTTTGCCAATCTGAATGACTATCGGGAGATTATTTCCTCTTGCTTATATCCAAGAATATCAACGACGAGTTTTGTAAGTGATATTATTATTAAGTAATATAGACGATACGCTTCTTGTATTCAATATTGTATTGCTGTTTAGAGATTTTGTCGTTCAAATCTTTTAATTAACTGCTCAACCGGAAGAATACGAATGCAAGTATCTTCCAATTGCTTGGTTTTGTGAGGACAGGGGAGATTTTTTTTTGCAGTTCAGGCTGCAGTGTGTGCAGAGCGATAACAAGGATTTGGCCAACAGACAGAGAAAAACCAAGAGTTTTGTATATAAATTTTCATAAAAATAATATTTTACTTTTTCATACAATTTTAACCGAGACTAGCTACATTTTTCCACAAAAAAAGTTAATCTTCTTATACCAAAACTCAATTTGGATTACATCGCTGACATAATGTATTTCACAAAAATCCTTCTGCCAAACAAACAGTGTAGATAAAAACATAAACGTGGATTTGACTCGGGAGATCAAATTTTCACTCTGACGTTATTATTTTCTGCATCACTGATTTCCCCTTTATTTACGCTGCAACAGTAAATTAGCAAAATGTCAAAACATTTGGATTTGCTGAAGTTGTTAATTTTTTGTGGCTTGCTTCACACAATTATAGTGCCAGCTAAGTGTCAGCTAAAGCAAAGGTCATTATTGTCGACGACGGCGAGCAGAGTACAAACGCGTCATCGTGAGAAACAAATTTTAGATCAGATATTAAGTGGAAATGGCACGTACGACACAAACATCAGGCCTACGGGTGGAAACTCGGATGAGACAAAAGTGGAAGTGAACATGATGCTAAATTCAGTAAGCAGAATTGATGATTTTAAAATGGAGTACACAGTTCAGCTCACACTTCGTATGGAATGGTATGATGACCGGCTTCGTTTTTCTCACCTAGACCGGTCAAAGTCCATCAAGTATTTAACGATATCGGACATAAAACGAATTAGTGGCGGCGCGAAAAACCAATCCAATTGCCAAATATGACTTTGCCTAGATTCTCACTTGTGGACATAAAGACATTGGAATGCGATCGTCACACGCTGACTGGAAATTACAGCTGCCTTCGTGCCGAATTTACCCTTATTCGAAACTTTTCCTTTTACCTGACTCAGATGTATATTCCATGTATCATGCTTGTGATCGTCTCATGGGTGTCATTTTGGATTGATGAAAACGCTGTACCGGCAAGAACGGCTTTAGGGATCACAACGTAAGTGCCAACTTTGAAGCTGTTCACATTCCACAACCATTTTCAACCTTTAACAGAGCAACTGTCAATGTAAACAATAATTTTTGTATATTTTTGTTTCCTGTAATTGTAAAACTCTACTCAGTTTGCTGACGATGGCTACACAGCAATCAAACATGAACAAGAATCTTCCCCCAGTATCATACATAAAATCTCTGGATGTGTGGTCAGGAACTTGCCTTGTATTTATTTTTGCTGCCTTGTTGGAATACGCGTTGGTCAACTATGCAGTTAGATTTGATAAACGAACCAAAGCAAAAAATCACCATCAGCTTGCTGGCCAGGAGCCAGAAGCCGCTTATGGATGTCTTGCACGAGGATACACCTCAACCTCAAAGAGAATTGATGTTACAGCCAGATATCTATTTCCAATTTCATTCATCATTTTCAATATTGTATATTGGCTTCTTTATTTGGTTGTATTAGTGGAATAAATGCATTTTAAATGTAACTTTCTTACCATCCAGTAGAAAGCCCATCATAACTATCATTCTCAATTTTTAAAATATAACCAGATTTTCCCGTAGTAATATCAGTAGTTTTTGAAACATGAAGGAATAAAGGTAGATTTTTGTTTCTAAAATTATGTGAACATAAATTGCTGTTTGGTGCGAAAGTGGCATGTCATGTTGTTTACCTTGTTGTACATGATGGAGTGTTAAATGGTATTATGAGAGAAGAGGATAGAATTTTTTTGTTTATTTACTTTAAGACTAGATGTAAAACTTTCCAATGGCGAATGTTGATGATGATGATGAATAAATAGAAAGATTTGTTGAAATTTTCATTCTGTAATGAGGGGGAACTCTCACAAATGGCTACGGTTTACCATTGGTGTTAATATGTTTTTGCGTTCCATTTTCCTTCTAGAGCCCGTCATATCTCACCACGTGAAAATCACACTCTTTTTTTACATTACAACCTATTAACATACTTGTGATCAGTTAAATTTTACATACTTGAATTGGTTAACAGAGAAAATATATGTTCTTTGAATTTTGACTTTCTCCTTATTTTTTAATAATAATAATAATAATAATTAAAAGAGGATAAAGGATAAGAATGTTCACAGAAATTGTCAACTATATAAATAATGTCGAAGAGAAATATAGATGATGCATTTCAAAATAATACACTTACCTACATGCATAATAGAACATTTGTAATGCATGCATATTTTGACGCTTTTGCGAATCTTACTGAAATACTACAAAACGTATGTATGGTGAATGTTTGCTGGCTGTTGGCTCTAGATCAGAACACGAAGAAGAAGGATCATGCCTAAATAATTTTGAGAATGTGACATACTAAACCGTAAGCTTAGATGTG
>JAHZNC010002375.1:0-28449 GCA_027744095.1 Zhuqinia jingwanae | reverse complement strand
TAAATCGACCCAACCGGTTGTGAGATACAGCGATCCTAACAGAAGTATTAATCTGTAGGATGCACTTGTACGTGCGGATGACAGATTTTTATAATCAGTTCTGAACATAAAGGCTGCTGATGCGCTGTTAATAAACCACAGTCCAGTTCTAAAAACTGCAAAAAAAACATCATAACATCGCCAACATGCTCACAGTCACATGCAAAAAAAACTCAAATACTTTACATTAGTCCAAGCATTCCAATCTGAATTGCAGAGAAACCACTCGTCAATTCCTTTATCCACCGCCAGCATACCGATCCAGACCTCTGATCAATAATTAAACTACTATGTTTTGTTGCTTTAATGGTTTATGAATAACAGCAGCAGCAGTTGCAGTGACTACTTAAAACTATCTTACATTGAAACTAATATAAAAATAAGAAGGAAAAATGTCATTTTTGGCAGTTTTTACACTAGTGTTTTTTGGGTTTTAATCTGTTTTTTGTACTCTAAACCAAATCTTTTTTGGACATTTTTTTACATGGAAAAGAACAATTGTGAAATTAAGTGGCGTTGTTTTTGTCATGACTTTGACTCAGACAGAAGATTAAAAGGCGACATATGGATGCACTTGTTGTGGTGGTGATGAAAGAGGATAGTATGTTTTTATGTTTATTATGATGCATGCAATGAACTTATACTTTACTGCTGCTAGTGTGCAAAGATATGGGTGGATGAAGGTTTTTATGTCGACATTCCATATACCACCATCCACACACATTATACGCCTTCTGCTTGTCTGTCTTGTGTCTCCTTTTTTCTTCCTTTTTCCCCTTGTGCTGCCTGCTGCATCCACATGTCTTTTTGTTCGTTTATATAACATACCGTTATATATATTTTTTTTTAAAGAAAAGGAAAAAAAGGAAGCAGGATCAAATAATCATAACAAGAGTGCATTTTGAGAAGAAGAAAAACATTTATAAAAGCAGCTAAAATGTAGGGAATTAAAGTGCATCAGCAACAACAGCAGTAAGTAGGAAAGTAAAAGTGACAAAAAACCACTTCCACTGCCATCATCATCGTCATCATCACCAATATTACTACTGCTACTACTACTACTGCTCATTATACATATATTTTGTTTGTTCAAATCACGGAGAAAAAATAAAAGTGGTTTTTTGGCACTTTCAATTTCAGCTTCTCACTCGTTCACACCTCCAACTAGAGAGAGAGAGAGAGAGAGAGAGAGAGAGAGCCATCCTATTTTTTGTTTGCTTAAAAGAAGGAGTAGTAACGCTTTTATGTGCCATGTCTTAAAACTTTTGACTTTTTATGAAACTTTATATGAGCGTGGCTAAAAAGGCATGAAATGGAAGACATACATAAACAGAGCAAAGAGAGAGAAAGAGAGAGAGAGTAGGAGAACGAACGGGATTTATTGCTATTTCTTTTCTTGACTTTTTAATTCTTGCTGTCTTTTCTTCTCCAGGAAAGAAGCAGCTGAAAAGAGTAATAAAAGTATGTTAAAAATTAAGAGTACATCAAGTGTACTTAAAAATGCGGATACATATTAATATAATATATGCAGACTACAGACAGGCTCAAGCAATGATATTGTATACATAAATATAATATGTAAAAAAGTCGGGGAAAAAAGAGAGCATCGTATCCAATTTCTTATGTGACTAAATACATACGTTTATATAAATACGTCCATTGACATTCCCATTATGAGCGGCTGCACATTAGTTGTATGACTTTATAATATTGTATATGCATATATTTTTATTTCTTGGTACAATTATTTCTTGGGTATTATATTGTATGTATAATATAATATTTTCAATTTTCTACTATTTTAGTAATTACTTTCAAAGAAGCTGAGCCTTTTTCCAATCTTTTCCACTACACACACGCACGCACACATTGTTAGCTCTAAAATAATATAAGTTTTTATGTGGGAAGCTGTATGGAAATTACATTGGTATGGGGCTGGGTGATGGGCCAACAAATAAAATAAAAACAACTTGAACGACAACGAATCCTACTTTAAAAAAAAATACATTATGCTTTTTTTGGTTCTCTTTGTGCTTTCCGCTTCCGTTTCACCATTAAAAAAAAATTGTAAATCTCACCAAATGCAAAATACCAACCTACAGCCATGACTTACATAAAAACAATGTAAATTACACTGACATCAAAACCAAATGAAACTAATTGTATAATAAATTGAAAAGTGGGTGTCTTGCTGTGTGACGAGGCATAATTTACTATGTTTTATGTGTATTTTACTATTCTTTTTAATAAATAAATAAAATCTTTTACTACGGTTTCACCTTTGTATCCCGGTGTGTGGGAAAGTTGTAAATCTTTTTTAAAGATGAAATGAGAAGAAAAAAAGTTGTATTATTTTCCCGTATACTTGCTGTCTGCGTCAACCACTAGTTTCTCCCACTCTTTTTTGCTCCCACACACACACACACACACACATGCAGACATACAGGAACGCACGTTTAAATAAATATTACACCATATAATACTTACTCTCTTATTCTCCCCTCTATAACACGCTTTTTTTTATTACAGGTGAGCTACCTGACTCTGACTTTGGAAGAAAGAGACGATGAAAGCGAGAGAATGAGAGTGATGGAAAGCAAAAAAAAGTGAAACTAACTGTTTCGGTAGAGGAGCCTTGAAGCTACCTCCCATTCAATTCTTAAGCGATCGGGATGAATGTAAGATGCTAAAAGAAGTGACAAAAGATGACCATATGTATATATATATGTATATATGTATATATGTGCCATTTTCCTCACACTACACACTTCTATTTCCCTCATTCTCTGTGTATTGCATCTTGCATCATCTTTTCAGGAAAAAAGAGGGAATGTATTGAGTAAGCCAGCAGTAGACAATTTAGGCTAAAAACTACTTCAATCTACTATATCCTTCTCTCTCTCTCTCTCTCTGCACTAGCTTTTTCTGCTGCTAATGTCACCTGAAATTGAAAATATCATCAAGAAAAATTCAAAAGATGACTTGATAGGGAGTGAGAGAGCGAGAGAAGCAGGGTATTATATGATGTTCGTGAGAAAAAATGGGTACGTACAATTTTTTTTGTGTTTAGGCTTATCCAGAATAAGCTCCAAATTTTGCTTGACTCATTAGCAATATTGCATTCATTTTGCTTCCATTCTCTTGTTTTTTTTGCTATAAATATACATGATGTCAGCATTTTATATTCATCCACCTTTCACCTACATCATTCCTAGATAAACATCAGCTTATATTATATGTATAATGCATGTATTACATGTACACAAATACATGTTTACAGGGTTGAACGTTTGTTGGGGTGAATAGAGATAGGTATTTGATCCCCGTGCAAATAACAAAAAAAATGTTTAGGAAAAAACAGACAAATATAAGGCTCAACTCGCTCAGCGAATGCATTGTAACTAGAGACATTGAAATACTAAATACTTTAGCAAGCGCATGTTCTGCTATATTGTGGAACAAAAAATATAAACAGATGGAAAATTCGAACTACTAAACAGCGCATATACCAAATTTCTTGTCGACTGACCCAACTGAACACACCCCTCTCTACTCCTACCCCGTACGGCAGGTTCCTACTCCGACTATGGTCCCCAATGTACCACGTATCTCAAAACCGTTATCATATACTGAACCAGCATATAAATGGTACACTAATTATCATGCAGATTTGCAAAGTAAGCATGTGTAAGGCACGCGTGCACAGTATACATAGCAATAGTATAGGAAACAGTGAAGCTGCCACACAAAAATTGTTAGTTCCGCACTCCAGAGAATTTTATAATCTGATATATATTTCACATATTGCTATTTATTTATTTATCGAATTTTATTTCATAAATGTTTAAGCTCTATCCATCTATCTTCATTCGAAACATCTTTGATCCAGTAAATTGATACTGGCTGCTGCAAAAAAAATATGGCATGATATCACCTAACATTCAAGGTATAGAATCGCAAAAGCTTATGTACTGAATCCAGTATTATATTAGCTTTGTACAAATATAATAATAAGTAGTTACCTATGCACACTTTGACTTTTCTGGTAGAAGGTTTAGGTAGATTTGGAGATGTACATATGTCCATTTGTCACTTTGTCACTTTTTAAATTGACATATTTCAATTTTATGGCATTCAAGATTTTATGATGAGAAAGTAACATAAAGTTGACATATGACATGACATAGGATAGGACATACTAAATCATTAGAACGCCAGCATGAGCTGCTATAATCACAAAAAATATTGAAAACAGTAAAAGATTATGATGAGCGCACATATTTGCACAACTGCTATCCTCAAAGCAGTCGGAAATTTAATGTAATACTAATTCAATTTTCAAGGACAAACGACAAAACTTTATCCGGAAAGCAATTTCGTCAAAAAGCATGGGAAATTTAATTCCACGGTGCACGTTGTGTCAAAAATGTTTAAATGTCACTTCGATTTTTACTGGACATATGTCAAAGTGACGTGACATTAAAAAATGAAATATGTCAAAATCGGACCCCTAATTTCAATGTCAGATAAAAGTGACAAAATTGACAAATGTCCATGACACATGTCATCGGCACATCTCTGTATGGAATAGACACAAAGGGCTTGTTGTCTTTACGCTCACTTTCACTCGCAATCAGACAAATTTGTGGAGAAACAAGGAACATGCTTCGAGAGAGAAGAGGGACGAGCAGGAAAATTAAAATGTTGAGGATGATAATACAACCGTGATGTACTCAGTATTAGTTAATTTTATTGTACTTTATAAAAGAATTGTATTCTTAATTTCAGTTATATAATAGAAAAATCTTTGATTTTATTGTTTGACAAAACTTGTGTACTTTTTTATTTTCAGTTTAATTCAATTTCTCTCTTTTTGTATGGGATTTTTGAAAATTTACGAGAAGACTCTTTCAAGTTATAAATTTACTCATCTTGTACCACGGCAGTCAAGCGTATTTACAAATAAACAAATAGATTTCAGCTTTATCATAAAAATGGCTATTTCGTTTATGCCTAAATGAAGCTTCTTCTGTCTGTAGTGTTAAAAACATCCCTTTTTACAAAAATATAAAATGTACATTTTTTAATAGTTTTAATAATTGAATTGCCCTTGATACATTACAAACTCGTTAATTCATTCACTAAGAAATTCAATTTAAAGTGACACTATGGTGTAGGTGGATATGCTAATAAATATGGTGGAGAAATAAACGTCTGAGAACACTTAAATAATATATATAATGATATCACGCGACATATAAAAAATTTGCGCCAACGAGTAAATGCTACGTGCATATTTTTCGGAAAATTCTCATTCGCCATAAATTTAATGAAAAGCTATGGTTCAGCTACATAACTTTTAAAATTCACATCCGAATGTAAGTCCCTACTTTTCTACATAAAAATCTTTTACTTCCAGGATTCAACCGTTTAGAAAGGAACATGCCACCCGTGCACTAACTAATGTTTGTACATTAGTTAGTGCATTAATGAGTTTAATTCACCTAATTTCATCAAATTTATTTCAACTGTTTTCTTTAATTAAGCCTAGTAACGTTACTCCAGACGTCTCGCCATATTTCTACTTTCCTCAACGGTCACTCTCAATTTTACGCGCGGAAAACTTGAATGCTTCTCGCTGTTTATGAATGACTTCCATTTTCCAAATGTGAGTGTAAAACCAAGCTACCGGGATTGAAGTGTAAAAATGTACCATGTTCACAAAATTAATGCTAGTTAAGTTAAAATGAAATTTTGAGGAAAAAGTACTTTCACTTTTACGTAAAAATACTTACATCCATATTTCCTTTGTTTGCCCCTTATATTCCTTTTCACTTCTAATTTTTCGTTGCAATAAAAAGATATAATAATAATAACTAAAGCCGTGGCCGGTTAGCGGAAATGGGGCCCGTTGGTCCATAGTTAAACCCGATTTTTAACGGAACATGATTTTGTCATAAAGACATGATTATATATGGATTTTATCTTAAAGATGTTATATTATATGGAGTTTACCATCATAAAGATGTGATTTTATGTGGGGTTTAGCGTGAAGGTCATGTTTAACATGATCTTAAGCATGGAGATGTGGTTTAAGATGAGATTTAGGCTGAAGGTGTATGTGTGTATTTTAGAGCTAGGTGCCGACGGCCAATGAATTAATGGGGCGTATTTTAAATGGGCGTATTTAAAGGGGGCGTATAGTAAAGTCCGTCCGTTTTATTATCGTACCCTAAAACAACTTTATGTATTAAAAAAATTTATTGTAAAAATTCATTTAATAATTTTAAAAATTAAGCATATTAAATAATTAGAATACTAATAAGAAATTAATTATGTTAAGTGGCATTAACGACTGTCATATTAAAAGCAAACCAAATGGCGGTTTTAGCTAATTAGGCAAAACAGCGCTAATAAATCATGCAAACTCAATGAGCTCTATCGATGTATGCAATAAAAATATTTTGCAAATTTTATGCAAATTAGCTAATTAATATGTTAATTAGTGCTAATTAAGCCAAACGGCGCCAGTAAATCTTGCAAACTCGATGACCTCTATCGATTTATGCAATAAAAATATTTGCAAATTTTATGCAAATTAGCTAATTAGGGCTAATTAACGTGTTTATTAGTTGATGTAGTCGATAATTAATTAGTATATGGAGTTTGTATGCAACTTTGGTTACTGCATTTAATGGAACATTTTTTTCCGTAACCTAACTCTATGTTCAGAACCACTGGACAAATTTGTCCGGATTTGCTTTATTATAATATTGTATATTAACCATACATAAAAATAACAAAAACGCACAGTGTGCCAATTTTACAAGAGATTAAAGAGATAAAAATTAAAAAGCGGATGTTTCCTCAACCACTTGAGTAACTGAATCCAGTTATTACTGGAGTTTCAATGAAATTTTTCAAGCATTTTTGTTGGTTACCGCAATTTGCTTAAAAAGTACGTATTATACTAAAGTGTATATATTGATATATGCTATATTTCTACCATTAGTACACAATACTTATATGAGTGAGTGTGTGGGTGAGAGATTAAGAGGATCATGACTCATGACAATGCATACTCATTGTTACTATAATAATAATAATAATAATAATGATAACGAGACAAGCATTTTTCCCATCTATTCCAATACCATCCCTTTAAAAAGTGTGCTGTTTTCCTTATGTAAAAAAATCCTTACAAAAGTCCCACTCGCTTTGATGATGTGGTGAAGGGGGTTTAAAAGTAGAAAAGTTGGTATTAAAAAGCAGAGATTATTATTTTTTTACACGATAGGCAATTCGGGTAACGGAACATATATGGTGGTGATAAGTATATGAGTGAAAGCACACAAGACTACATAACACACCATCAAAAGGAACACAAAAGGAACACAAATGAGGTATATATGACTTTGTATGTGATGAGTGCAAATTTGAACGAATGAATTAACCCCACAAAAAAATTAGATCTTTTGGATCGAAGGTCGAGCGTTTGGCCGGAAAATAAGTGGATGCGCAAATAAAGTGTGTGTAGAGAGAGAAAGAGAGAGAGAGATAAATATATGTGATATATTATACACTTTGGTTGTGCACATTATCGATAGAATTTTTTGCCAGGGTCACAATTAGCAGAGCTCCAGCACCATCAAAGCAGATTAAGCAAACGTATACCTTAAAAAATCATATTGAGACGGTGACACAGGAAGTCATCCCTATCATGATTTTACAATGTAAAGTCATGATGATATGTATTTGGAGGATAATAATAATGATGATGATGGTGATGATATGATGAAAGGAGGAAAGGTGAAATTGTACGGAAGTATGTATGAATGGTTTTTTGTGATGTGAATTGTATACCTGTAGGCAGGCTGCTGATGTGAAAGCAATGGCAATGAGGATTGGCCTTTCGCTCAAATTCAATTTATCAAATCAAACAGTAAAAAAATGAGTATTACACAAAGGGTAGTAGTGGTTGTTATTAAGAGTAGAGCAACAGCATTTCCCTGCTAGCTCAGTCATAAAATTAGCGATAAATAATCGAATCATATATATTATATTTGTGACAGTGGTGTCTGTATCCATGTCGGTGCTAACATCTATGATGCCCTTTTGGTTTATTTTCTGGTAGTTGATGATGAGGTGACACATTGATATGTAGCAAAAGAATTACGTTTACCACTTCACCTTGCCTTGAATGAGTGGAGCACTCAAAACAATTATAAAAATTATACCACCTCTAGGTTGGCTGAAAAAACGTGAGATGAGAAATTGGCGGAATCATTCCCTTCTGTGTGGGTGTGGAGCAAGAAAGAGTGAGGTGGATGTATGTCCTCATATATCTTTGCGTAACATTTTCAAATAATTAAATTAAAATCATTTTAAATGTTTTTCCCCTCTTTTTATGAAATTTTATCTCTTTTGGTGTAGGTGCAAACGGAGATGGAACGATAGTCGAGAATTTTTTTTAGTTCGGGTAAAGTGAAAAGAAGCTTGAGGTATCGGAGACCAGGGAAAAAACAGGATGTTATGCAAAATAATAGGCATGATGTGACATTTAAATGAATGTGTGTGGGTGGGAACTGTGGACACTTGAGATGTAAATTCGTTTGATGGATGGATTGATTTCACCCAATGGAATATTCATGTAATGTTATATCAGCGATGAGATACATTTCTCTTGAAAAATATAACAATCAAAATTAAATGGTGAAATATGAGAACAGGATGTTCTCTCAGAGATGAGAGAAACTGTGACCCTTTTTGATTGCTTTTACTTTGTAAACTGCCAATCCTCCGCTTTTATCTGTTGTTTACCAGCTCTTCATATTTCATACTCACTGGTAATTGGGATTTTTAAAAAGGCTTGATTTAAAAAAAAATTATTGTTTTTAATAATAACAATAACATAACATAATAAAAAATATCAAGGGACTACATGTTTCAATAATGGATCCTCGAGGGACGCAGCTTGCATCATCCAATACTCCCATATATTTGCCGCATGAACACCCACGCAAAAGAATATACACGTTCATATGGCAAGCTATTCAAACCAACTCAAGGATTATTATTATAGCTAGTATTAGTTATTAGCGTGATAAATTGGGTTTTTGTTACAGATAAAAGCAAATATACCATAATGCGATTAATTGTTATTACCCAAATTACGCATTTCATTCGCTTGAGGTATCATTGCGCGTGTAGTAAAGTGTCTGATTTAAGCTAAAAATGTATCTGTATGCCGCCACAAAATTTGCTTTCTACACACTTGGCTCTATTAGCAAAAGACCATCAACATGAGATCACTGCATGCAAATTTTTTTTAGGTAGAACTAAAATGTAAATACGGATATTATAGCACAGGTATATCTATATTCTATCTATCTATATTCGCTTTAGTTCTTCTTGATAAACATGAATGTGAAAGACAAGCAGGGAAAGGTGTACTATTTAGGTTTGGTAAAGACCTTTACCATTGAAAAGTGAAAACTGGTTGAGGATCATCATCATCATCATCTTCAACATCAACACAATCAAATATCAGAACGAGTCATTATTATTCCCTGCTACGTATTACACAACGTAGTTTTCACATTTCACAATCAGCCCATTTTTCTGGGGTGAAAATTGAATGTGGAAACACTAATGGAAGGAAAATACAAAAAATAAAATTTCTAGAATTTTCTGACACGCAGCTAACAACCAGCAGTGAAAAACCAGCTAATTAAAAAAGAAAACCAGCGCATGCATTTTTTTTACATAAATAAATAATAACCAAATTTATGCATCTGCATAAATAGTTGCACAAGACGACAGTTAGAAGAACTGCTTTGCTAAAAAAAAGGTATATATTTTTTTAGTGTTCAAAGATCAAAGTTGACTAACAATTTTTAAATTTGAAGGTAGAGAGTAAGATCAAAGATGGGTGGGGACGGGCGGTGTTGTGTAAATATGCCCACGCATGTGTGTAAGCACTTATTATAATATGCACACGTATTTAAAGGCCTCTCTAAAATGTAAAGTTTGTTTTATAATATTAAGTTGATTTACAATTATTTATTTTTAAACAATTGTAAGCATTGACTCGGGCTGAAAGATAAAATTATATTTGGTTTGTTTGCGCATACGAATGGAATAAATTCATCATCAGCGAGTAGTTTTTTTTTGGAACCCGGTGATGCTACTCCCTGCTACGTTCCCTTCATAACAAAGCACTTTCAACTTTAAGAAAATAAATTGTGAAAAGATATCTACCCACGTGAAAAGATAAAATGTAGGAACTTTTTGTATCTCTGCATAGCATCTGTACGATCAATAATAAGTATGCTTCCTCTTACTGATACTAATACAATCAGACGGGATTGTGCACAATAAAATTTAGTTTGGATGAAAGTGAAGCTGTTTTTCCAGGCTTTATAAATTTTTTGACTACTTTATATACGTGTTTGCTAAACCAGCAATATATAGTACCATTAACATTGCATACTTGGAGTATAAAACAATGTTTAAGTTCGCTGCGAATGAGTTTCTATAAAAATACGAACGAAGAGACTGACTGATGATGATTTGATGAATCACATCACACACAAGAGCGAAAAGGGCCAACGTAAACAGAAATACAAAGGAAAATAACAAACAAAGCTAATAACAATTTTCACACTGCATTTCAATCATCACCATCATCATCGTCATCACTTCATTCAATCCACCTTCATTATTGTCTTTTCATCATCTTTATATACTACATACACACACAAACAATTTTCATTTATTCTTCTTCATTTTTTATACCTTTTATATAGACTCTCTTACTTCTTGTCTTTTAGGCTGCAACTTATGTGATAACATTATGTACAATTTTTTATGATGTTGATGATGAGGGATTCAGCCGAAGAAAAAGCAGGAACAAGCATCTTTACAAATTCAAACAGAACGAAAAATCTGTTTCCTTGTCTGTTGATAACTACAAGCTAGGAACTAAATGACTTGTATTTTTATGCTTCTGCTGGCTTTTTGCTGCCCCTGCATTTTCTTATGCCTTTTTTATAACGAAATCTGCAAAATTTTGCAAAATGTCCGCCACAACTTTGCGTAAATGAGTGGTAAAGAATAATGGTGGTGGTAATGATGATGAAACGTTAGATGACAAGCTTCCTCATTTTCCAATTCAACAACCACCACCCTTGCATGTCAAAACGCTCTCTCTCTCTATACATATATACGTATGTTCATCTCTCTCTGCAACTCTCCCGACATTAACACTCTTTGTTTCGCGCATTATTTTGCAGAACCCGTTTATTTGCTTTCATTGAAGAGAAAGATGGAGCATCTATTCTTACTTGATTTTCCAGAGTTACGTCTTTGTGTACATGCATGTATGCATGGCTGAAGCTGAAAAGAGTTGCATACAAACAGGGGGGAAATCGGATGGATGGGTGAAGATAGTGAAGATGAGGTCGATCTGCACTAACATATATTTCATATCTATCTTTTTATTAAATACCTCTTTTTGTCTTGCTTTTCTATATTTGAGAACAAGAAAAAAAATTGTGCCATTACAGCATTATCACATCACTGATGAGGAGTAAAGATTTAAAACCAAATCATTTATCCTGGAAGTCAATTGTAGATTTTTTTGTAAATAAAAATAAAAGGATAATTGCATTAATGTACGGAGAAATAGTGTATATATTGTCAGAGGTTTCCAAGGAAGTCAACTTGACTTGGATTGAGTGACTTCAAAAATTGTTGAGTTGTTGGGTGGTCCTGGATGAGCAAACAACAAGCATTTATGTATAGTCTAGTGGCACACAAGTCAAGTTTTTTTTTTCCTTTTCAGAAAATTGAGAATTGGTAGGCAGCCTTTTATTTTCCTGTTGTCATTATTAAGTAGCGAGGTGGTGCTTAATAAGTTGCAAGCACTTATCAGAATTACAGTGTGTCCGTAGCACCCGTCTTGTACATTTCCATTTAGGCTTTTTTAGATTAAAACTTAAACTGGGAAACAGTTGAACCGATTATGCCTTTTTTTATTTCCTGACTTGAGACATGCTATTAGTCAAATGGCAGTTCTTGTTGAACTGAAACCAAATATTGAAATGACGCATTTGATTTACAAATTATATGTACATCATAATATAGCCAGCGCGCTACTTTGGTGCTATTTAGTTCTCATTGTACCAGCAGAATCCAAAACAGTACATCATCATCAATAGTAAGGAGAAAGCGAAAGGCAAGTAGTTCGGGAGAGAGAAAATCATTTCGCAATTATTCGCCTTTCATTTCTTCCTCACTCTCTCTCTCGTCTCATTTTATTACTCGTTTCATTTCATTTCATCTCTCTCTCTCTCTCTCTCTCTCTCTCTCTCTATAACTTTTATGCTCATACTTTTACGTGCTTTGTGAAAAACCCAGACTTATTCTGATTGCATTGCGATTTTGTGGTGGTTGACTCGACGTGTGTCAAACCAACGTGCTTCTCCATTTTCCTTTCTTTACCATTCCTCGGAAACCTGATTAAGGGTTAACTCCTTTCTCATTTCCTTTTTTGTTCCTTACTCAGACGCTTGTTCATCTAGTTCGCAAATTTCTTTCTTACATACAAACCGTTTTCAGCCTTCTTCTAAACCTTCCACCCAAAAAATATTCACTGACTTTAACAAAGAAGCATAAACTTCAACCACTACACATAACACACACACACATACACGCACACATAACATAACTCCTCAACCTTTGTGATGATATGTAATACATGCAATTATGATAATAAAGAAGAAGCAGTTGCCATTGTAATGGTATGGCCTCTTTACTTTGTTATTTAATAGGTATATAGATGGGGTTAATTGTATTTGAATCCTACATTAAGTCTGTAGAGTCCTTACTCATTTCATCCGTCCCCTCACCCCCTTCGGAGTTGAAGAGAGGGCTAGATCCCTTAGGTATCCACTATTCCATACATGTAGCTTATTGGAATAATGCTCATGCTGACTTTGACATTTTAATATTATTTTTTACCAACCATCTACTCACATCACATATTATTTGTACGTATTTTCATCAATGCTTCGCCCAAAAGGCGAGGATGATGAGTCATCATTGATGACATTTACATACACATATTACATATATACAAGTTTGTATAACATTCAAGTTTATAAATAACATCATTATTACGCGCTACTTCCATAATTGCTTCAGAAGGCTACACTATTGTTGATGATGACGGTTGTGGAGTTTCAGACGATCCCCTCTTTCTCTCTGTAATTATTTCATTAGTATATTTTCTGGCAACAACAGGAGAAACGTATTATGAAATTGTAGTGTGTTGTGCGCAAGCAACTAAGTTATAGAACAACATGTTGCCTTTTATTTTTAATTACAATTGCATTAAAAAACACATGTTTACAGAGACTCTAATAAACTTGACACGGAGAAGGGCAAAGATCAGATCAGAACAATTAGTAGGAGAGTTGGGCTGAGTCAGTCGTTTGCAATTTATGCGATCGTGATGGAGAGCTAAAAAAGAGAAGTGATGAAAAAGGTTAGGTTTATGACTTGTGACTGATGATGTACGAGACACAAAATAATCAAGTGAGATGTAAGTGTAAGTAAATGGAAGAATAAAAAAGAGAACACACACACACATTATTATTATTACATTCGATTCGGTCATTAACATCATCCTACATCTCAACTCATCCGGAAAACGATGAAAGGGAAAACAGCAAGCTGGCGGGGCGAAATGAGAAGCTTCATTTCTTCCTTTGTTCTGTTATTATTCGTATTCTGTCTGATGGATGGTTACAATGCAGTCTAGTGGTGTTTCAGGAATCCAAGGAGCAAACTGTATCGTTTACTTGCATCGCCCCAATAAGCCAATAACAATCTATAATTTATTATTATTTTTTTTAAAGAAAAGTGAGCTGGCGAATTATTTATATGAACTACTTTATTAGACATGCTCCGTATCATCGTCGTCGTTAATATTTGACCGCAAAAGCCGTGGAAATGTACAATATACCACAATAAGACTGAGGACACATGACAAGTTTTGCAATTTTGTAACTAGAGTGGCTTTTAGCACGTGTGTCCTCCGTGTGTCTCCTGCACCAACCATCCTCCTCTCAATTTCCCCCTTATAAAGCCCTAATTGCATTCTCCTCTTCATCATCAACATCACCACCGTCGTGCAGTCGTAATTGTATTTCTTCGTCTTTGATAATGGAAGTATGTGTAGTCTTTAAGTAAGCATGCAAGTAGTGTGTTGTAGTACGATGCTGTGCGGTTCAAGCATCATTATCATCATGAATAGCATTATGCAAAGTAAATAAATTGGGATGGAGACAGAGAGTGTGTGAAAGAGCTTGAGAGTGCGTGAGTGGCAGGGCTTTTGTTCATGTTTACTGGAATTGGGAGACGAGAGGAAGGCAAATTGGGAGATTAGAGGAACAGAAGCAAAAACAACTTTACATATACTCACTTACATGAAGAGAGTTCTGATTCCGTTGTTGTTGTTGCGGTTTAGTGAGAAAAATGGAACTTTGTTTTTTAATAGCAGGAGACAGTATAACATCTCTCTTGCAGCAAAATCAGGTTCACGATAGTAAAAAAAATTTGTGCCCAACTCATTTTCACAGTGTCATTACACTCATGTACAAAAACATTGGTGAATGTATGCAGTATAATGTATGTATGCATACATGGAAAAGTTTTTAGAATGAGAAAATGAAAACCAAATCAATCATGGCCAAGTTATGAGACAGCCGAATGCAACTTCTAGCCTTTCCATTCTTGATACATCTTTGTTTCCAATTTTGTAAAGATTGTTTTTTAGTTTCAAGATAACTCAGTTCTTTTTATTGTTCATAATCTGTTCAGTCTGATTGGAGTTGATGCGTAAGAGCAGATTGCACTTTTCTGATTTTAGATCCTTCAACTTTTGTTCCATTTGCTGGATCACCTTGTTCAATTTTCGGAGATGCTTTTCATCAGGACTCTGCTCTGTGGTATGACGAGGTGGTGGAGAACCAGAAATTATTTCGTCGTCATCGTCATCTTCATCATCCTCCTCATCTTCCCCACGGTAGTCGTTAATTGTCAAGGATTTTAGAAGGTCACATGTTCTTGATGGCTGCCTTGTTAAGCCATCAGCTCTTTTCCCGTATGACGTGTTGCTGTTGCTGTAGAATATCATGCCATTACGCAATAACAATTTTAATAAAAACTTCCGCTCGTTTCATTTAAATTACTACAAACTTAATTGGTACTCATTATCATTTTATTTTACCTATTCTCGCCGATGTAAATTACGCCGTATTCGTCCCGCTGCACATGAATTTCGGATGGAATGGCAAGTTTTATGGGTGGCGCTCCTGGACTGGTGATATTGATGGGTGGTCTGTCTTCGATTAATTTCAGTTTGCCCCCAGCAATCTTAATCTACACAAAAAAAAGAACGTTATTATACTTTGCTATAGAATTCACAGATAAGTTTTACAATAAATAAATGTATACCTCAAAAGGAAACGGAACTGGCACAATTTCATCCTCCACGAGATCCGTTAAGTTGACAACGCTACTCATGTTAAAAGCCAGTTCAGGACCTTGGCCTAGATCCAATTTGGCTTTGAGTCCGGGTTGCGTTGCATCAATAATTAACTTTCGCATGGGTGAATCTACTCCTGGAGCGTCAATTAGGTTCATTTTTACAGCGGCACTACTGGTATAACTTCCTCCCCCTGGCTTTTCGGATGATCCCCGCCAGTCATATGCCTTCACCATGTTCCCATCAATTTTTTGGGTAAGGTGTACCTCAACCACGGGGGCGACTAAGGATGAGGAGATAGAGCTTGTTCGTCCATTTGTTGTTACTCCTGCGGTGAGCAGAGGATGATGCGGGGGATGATGTCCAAGAGGCTCTACACTCCCACCAGAGGATTGACTAGTCTTCCAGTTTTTAGTTCGAGCAATAAATTTTCGCTAAACAAATAAAGTTTTCCATGTTTTTAAAGAATATGCGAAATATCCGACTAATATACTTAAGAATAGCCACCTGACTCACCTGAAACTCCTGCCATTGTATTTCAGCCACTTCATCGAAGGTCAACGAAGATGCTTTCACGTGAATATCAGAGTCCAAGGCTTTGGCTTCTTGACAAACAATTAAGCCATCGAGTTGCACCGCTAATACGTTCACCTGTTCAGCCCATCAATTAAATAAACAACATTGGTAAAACAAAAAATAATAAACAACAGCTATTTATGCCTAGTGAGCTGATTAGTTAATTAAGCCTTTACATACCGTGTCATACTCATGTGATCTAGGTCCATTGGCCACCGAGTTAATTGCAGTAGATGTTGCTGCACCTCCAACGCTATTTTCCTGTTGTACAATGTTCCCTGACATGTCTTCCACAACCTCCATTGCGATTTCCACGTTATCATCGACCTCTTCTGACACTGCATCGGGAGCTCCGCCTCTCTCTGACCCACCGTCCAATTCCAAATGTTCAAACTGAATGTTATCACTAGACCCTGACGTGGAGAATGTTGATGCCACCTCACTATCCGGCGTAGAGAGTCCTCCAGTCTTACTGAAAGCAAAAACCGTGGAAAGTCCCTGCTTCATTCCTTGCTTGAAATTATCCGTGAGCATGTCAAGTGTTGGCATAGGCTTGTTTACAGGACTGGCACTAACACTAATCGGCGTGGTTGCTTTACTAGTTGAAGGAGGTCCTCTAGTATCCAACGTAGGAGGGGGAACAATTTGCGGTATCGGGAGTTGGGATGGATTTATATTCATACTGTTACTGCTATTATTCAATGGTTGAGTCTGTAGTGGAGGGTTTAGTTGCGATTGGTTGCTTTGTTGGTAAGATGTAAGGGATGGTTCACTCACAGCAGACTGCATCATCATAACCGCCAATGGCGTGCACTTTGGAAAGTCAGCAGAGGGTGATGGTGAGCTCTGTGTACCATTCTCACTAGCCAACGACGCATCCCGAGGCATCTGGGGCAGTACAGCAGGGAACAAGAAAGACACTTCAATTCGTGGAATGTGTATCATGAGAAACATTTCCTTAGCCTTGGCTGCAATTTCGCCAATAGCCCTCTCCGTGTCCAGGTTGATGAACAATGACAGTTCTCCAAAGGACTCGACCATACGCATCAAAAACAAGTATTGATAGTGAGTCATCTGCACGTTAATCATAGATTGTGCGTTGAGAAGAACGGAAAGTGTTCCGTTACTGCTGTTATTCTCTGGTTGCTGCTTTCCCGGAACAGGCGGAGCTGGTACGTAAATCCACCCACTTAAAGGTACTGGATCAATGAATGGCGAGGGAGGGCCAGTCTGATCCCCACACGTACCCCACACTCCACCAGTTTCACTGGCGACTGACTCAAAGCGAGCCATAGGGGCACGTCTCTTACTGTCACGTCTACCAGAAGAGGACGCAGCTTCGAAACAAAAGTCTGCCCAGAATGTATCCACGGAGAGGTACCAAATGTCTCTAGGTTCAGTCCACAACATCTCCTTCGTAAGAGAGGTAAGGTCTTGGAAACTTTCTATCCTTCGGGGTTGGGACTGGTGCTGCATTTGATCATGTCTGACTAGATCCTCGTCTATACGCACAACCCACACATAATCAATATCACGAACCTTAACCACATTATTACAAAAATCAGTTAAAATGCTAGTCATTTTGAGTCACTTACTATTGCAATGGCGATAAAATCTTTCGAGTTTTTCTGGCTCATCCTGAATTTGATGATTGGCATTATAGGATTGTTTCTGGAAATGCATAGTTCCAGTTCCTCGACGACCTGTTCTATTGTTTGGAGGATATATTGCCCCAATATCCATCTTCTCTAAGCATTGAGCCAACTGCTCTCGTGTTCCTGTTTCAGGAGAACGATAGTTTGCAAGAACTACTCGGGACAACTGGAAATAGAGTGCAGATGGTCGGGCCTTTTGTCCTGGATATGGTTTGCATTTGTATAAAATCTACAAAAAAGATAAATAAACTCATGAACATGATTGAGGAGCTGGAATACATCTTAAACCATGCTTGAATCATTTATATTTATATTACTTTAGGCTGAATAAGTTCCAATCGTATATCTGTGTAAGGATCCTCCACCGTCGTATTCATTTTTTCCAGTGACTCTGTTAAATTTCCTGCAAAAGCGTTGAGCCACAGTACAGTGCA
Source organism: Zhuqinia jingwanae (assembly GCA_027744095.1). Taxonomy (NCBI): domain Eukaryota; kingdom Metazoa; phylum Arthropoda; class Collembola; order Entomobryomorpha; family Paronellidae; genus Zhuqinia; species Zhuqinia jingwanae. The sequence continues at coordinate 10,192 of JAHZNC010002375.1, read as the reverse complement.
GGTATCCAGATCCACTTGGATGGGATGCAGATGTGCATATATTTTTTGGCTCGGGAGAGGAAAGCAAATTTCTCCCGGATGGTAAAACCACGTAAACTCTATATGGAATCCGTGTAAGTCTTTAGGTCTTTCCATGTAGCCAGAGAGAAACGGCTGAAGGGACTCCTTTGCGTTTGTCGTCACTTTGTAAATGCACACATTCTGAATGCGGATGACGAGGCAGGTACTCATCAACTTTGCTATCTTGTCACCAATTGCTTGACGGGCCACATTGTTGTCCATTATAGGATTATGACGCAATGGGGTACTTGCAGGACTTCCAGGGGGGTTGGCGTACTGATCCCCACCTCCACCTGGGGCTCGCGCAAGAGGACGGTGTTCATTTTGTTGCTGGTTTGAAGAGGAGGAGTTTTGGGGTAAAACGGTTTCCATCAGTTGTATGTTGAAACTGTCGAGGGAGTCTTTTAACCAGTTGAAAACTTGATTTTCTCCATATCGCGGCCATGACTTTCGACTCGCACGAGCAAGATGGTATGGGTAAAAGTCGACCATGATCTGAGCAAAGTGAATTTGAAGTGCAGCTCCATTCATCAAGTCTGGATGGATGGACCTTCCATCTAAAATTATTACAGAGAAATAGAATGCGTTACATATACCGACAAATTGAATACCCCGAATGATGTTTTGGATTGAATGAGTCAGCTAACTTCCTGGATCGTCCAAAAGATGTAGGTTGATTTTGTCACAGATAAAATGATACGATGTCTCCTTGATATCAAACGCTTCAAATATTCGAGCAGCGTCGTTGGCACTCCCTCCTCCACTTGAACTGTTCATAGCCGTGGCCTGATGTTGCTGAGCTTGGTATTCTGGAAGTGTCTACAAACAAAGTTATGTCAATTTGCGATATATTTATGGGTATTTAAGAAATTTCAAGACAGATTAAGTAATGTTTCAGTGACAGCGGCAAAAAAAATTTAAAAATATTTGAGCGTCTCTTACCTCCAGTTTTCTTTTAGCTTTGATGCGCTGTGACTCTTCTGTTGCCTGTTTGACCAGACCCGAGAGGGAATTGATAAAATGAAGAGCAGCCAAAATCTGGGAATCAGTGAGGACCCAAAGGAGTTCGTCCAATATGACGGAAAGTCGACAAGCAACTACTTGACAATCATTGAGTCGCTTTTTAATGACAATTCTAGCCCTTGCCTGATTAGTCAACAGGCGAAGTGGGGCCAAATGTCTATCTGAGGTAGACTGCGCCTCTAATCTAAGATTTTGCCATAGAACCTCCTTGAAAACAAGAACTTCTCCCCGTCGAACATCCTTGAGCCGACTGTGACTTAGCTCCACATTGCTCCTCCACTGAGGAGACCGTGACTCCACTCGAATACGTGAGATCTGTACACGTGACTCAAACTCACGACTGTGGAAAGTCATCTCGACAGACTCGACCGTGACGGTGATCCCATCCACGACTTTATTGATAAACCCATACTTCCCAGCAGATGCCGCCAATTGACTGGCCGTGTCACCTGCAGTTTTTCTTAACATAGGTGCTTAACGAATCTGCGAACCATACAAAACAATAAACATTAACAATACCGACAGATAGATTTCGATTACAGAGGTTTGAATTCGATTTAAAAATACAATGTGTGTTTATTCAATAATTCAATATGAATATAATAAATCACCTTGATAAGTGCTTCAGCAGTTGATTTTTGATGATCCCCGCCATTTTGTCACAACAAAAGAGAAAGCGTTAAAGTTTTTCCTTTTAATTTTTTTAAAAACTATTTCAATCTTCAAAGTATATATTCAAGGCGTTTTTTCAAAGTGAACAAGAGTTTAATTTTCTTCAGCATTCTTTCTTTTTATAAGTTTCATTGATGCCGGCCAGCAGCATAATTTGTTGCTTCAAATTTTTTAAACAGCATTTGCTTCTCATGGCTCGAATCCTTTCGGACAATCCTCCTCCGTTGGCGTCAACCCCCAACATGTACGACTTTTTTTACAACTCCTATCGATACTAAGTTACAACAACCGCTTTGCAGACTACTACCAGTGCTACCAGCGTGGAGAGAGGACAGCTATGGTTATCAATTTTTCCCTTACTGTAATTATTACTGTATTTGCAATTTTTGACAAGTAACTACCGACACTTGACACTAATTTTAATTAATTAATTGTAATAACAGCAACAACGGTGATTTGATACTCTGATATTTCAGTACGCTTAAAAAGTTTAAAATTAACAAACTCTCTTAACTTATCACAAAAATTATTATTATCATTATTGGTGGATATTTTAATTTAAGATATATACGTAAATTATTGTTTATGTTGCTAATAAGCTGTAGGAATATATTAACGGTTTACATTAACACAGCAAATAGACAGGTATACATTTCTTGTGTTTCAAAAAGGCAAAACGAGTTGAAGTCTTGTTATGTAATTAAATTAATTTGTAAATCAGAATTTTTTTTTTTAATTTAATTATTTTAATATAGGTAGGTAGGTATCATAGGTATAAACTTTAAAAAGAAATGTGCGTTTCAATAAAACAGGCCTGTATATAGTAATTTCAATATGTCAGTTTCATATTTAGATCCACTCCAGTTAGTTTTTAAAAGCTCAATTAAAGTTAAGGTAAATTTTGAAGAACAAGTGATTGTTTAATGTGGAAAAGTAATTAGCTTTGTAACCTCAAAAGTTGTTATTTTGAAACTGAAACTCTCTGTAAAATAGTATGAGGATAACCGTACTCTTATTTTTTTGTTTTGTCAGGCAAAGGATTAAATCTGTATGAAACGCCACTTTATTTCATTATGTGTTTAAACCGTTCTGCTACGCTTTTAATGTTATTTCCGGGTGAAAAATTCAACATTTAATTAATAAAAATGGCCCACAATAAACTTAATGATAATGATATAATATAGCTGATATAAAATATTGATAAATATATTACAATACACTTAAAATTTATTAGACTGCACCGTCATCAAAGTCAAGCTGATATAAATGCTGCTGATAATTTTATCTTATATCTTAAATACATGCATGGTAATGTCACCGGTTAATATATAACTTTTCCCTTACTGGTTGCTGGCTCAAGTACTATTTAAATTTTAATCACTAATTTTATAACTGATACTACATACTTTAATTTAACACTACATGTGAAGCAGAGCTGACTCGGGCCGCCCTAGATTGTAAATATTGTAAATGTCAAGCACTTTACATTGCGACTACATTTGGTGAGTTGGCAAAATCCACAGAGGTTTTATTTTGGCTTTGTTGTTGTTGTTAGGATTTGATTAAACATTTATTTATTGCTTGCTGGCTCTTTGTTCTTTCACCTGTCATACGTAACGCCAACGCAAACGCGATGATGATGATGATGATGGGTGATGTTGACTTGACTTGATTCCACGTCTACGTATAACAATAACAACATTCACCTGTCATTTTTCACTGTGCTCGCTACTTCTCTCACCTACTTTACTACTGTCCCAAAAAATAATATGATTTTAGAATTTTCAATCAGGGGCTCTTTTATATTATTATTATATTTTCCTATTTTTCTTTCTCCATCTCTTGATAGCCTCCTCTAGTTCTTTCATTGATACTGTTGATTGATGATGAAAATAATTTAATGTTGTTTTCATCCTTCCTCCAGCAACAGCAACAACAGCAGCACAACAAGATTAAACATTATTATTCATTGAAACCCGTCCTCTTGTGTTTGCTGTGTACTATGTGGATTTTTTTTTTTGATTATTATTGAAAACCACATATATAATCATTGCACACTCATATGACACAGTAACCATTAACCTCTCTCATATGCACACACGATTGACTCACACACACCACTCCACACACACAAAATCCTATGAATCATGGATCCCAATCATCAGCCAGAGTAGTAGTAGTAGTAGAAGTGTGATCTAATATCCATCCTATCATCATATCATAATCATAGTTATCATCGTTATGGTCCCAGTTATAGTTAATTATTGGATATCATCATACATCTATTAACAAATATTATATAAAGATATATATATATATTCAATTCAATACAGCTGCTGCTACTAGGCTCTCTCGTATGATGTGTTGTTGTGATTGATGCTGGCAACTCACAGTAGGGCAATATAACAACAAATGTTTCTTTTCCTTTCCTTCTCTTCCTTAATGCTTGCAGAGCTTTTACAACAAAAATTATTTACATCTTAACTTGATAATAATAATATTCTTCCTTTTCGTCTACTCAGAGTCTTAAGTTAAAGTTAAGTAACAATAATATGTACTTAGGTATTATAATAAGTAATTGTCTACTACTTGTACTATTTATATTAACTTCACTACTACTTGACTATAATAATGATATCCAACAACACTCCAACCAGCAACAACCACCACACACACACCAACTTCTCATTCAGCAAGTCTTGTCTTCTCTTGCTTGCTGCTGTACTCCTCCACTCTCTCTGCTGATTTGACTGACTATAAAAAAACTTTGAGCTGAATAGTCCTATAATTTTTTTTGTGTGTATTTACAACACGACGTCTTTCTGTTGCTGCTGCTGATGTGCGATGATAATAATGTGCTGCTCCCTAAAAAAATCTCCACTCTCTCTGCTGATTTGACTGACTATAAAAAAAACTTTGAGCTGAATAGTCCTATAATTTTTTTTGTGTGTATTTACAACACGACGTCTTTCTGTTGCTGCTGCTGATGTGCGATGATAATAATGTGCTGCTCCCTAAAAAAAGTTCAATCCCCACATGTGTATGTCACGTATTTTTTTTTATTGCATTATTAGCTTAGGTCCTGATGGGGCCGTTCACTAATATAACCTTGTATAACAAGAAATTCAAGGTATTGGTTTTCTTTTACATTTTACAAAAGGGAAAATACAGGTAAAATGGATGTAAGCTTTTATATATGAACGATACCTTCCATGCTTTGTTATCCAACAAGTCATATAAAACGTAGGGAAGCTGTTGTTGTGTTGCATGAGAGCTTTATTTTTAAAAAAAAACCCAGAGAATCACACACAAGACGGCAACAAAGAAAAGAAAATACATATTATTATTGTTTATTATGGCTTGCTTTATAAGTGCGCATTTTGTGAGATGCGATTTTTGTGGTTACTATTATATGTATTATTAACAAAGACGTAGTAGTGTAGACTAATTAGTCATTTTAGTCGTTTTTGCTAGTTAACAGTTACACGACCAAATTTAGTCAATGTTCGAATTGGAAAAGATTTGAAAGTGTTATTCAAATGTTAGTGGACTATTTTCAACGTTTTCTGTTTTATTGCCTGGATGATGGTTCGGTAATAATGATGGATATACAAATACATTAATATAGGTTGCTAATCTCTATTAGCGACGACGATGATGTTGATGATATAATCATGATGGATTGAGGGGTATATGTATGTCTATATAGAGGATTAAAGATGTAAAAGCAAAATATGATAATTTTTTTTGAGTTGAGAGAAGGTTGTTAGTAATGGGGGGATTTTCTTGGTACTAGTACTACTACTGCGGCTGCTGTTGTTGCAGATTGTGGTATTATTATTACACATTGGTTTTTGTGGTTACTGGGTTTTGTGCCACATGCATGAGTGGGGAATGAGGATTTAATGTTACGTCTCATTAAATAGTTATTTGGAATAATGTAATATTTTTCAGGACAAAAATACATTCAAAAGACGCACGGACACATTACATTTTAACTGCCTTCATCCATCACCATCTATATTCTATATCTATCTACTGTACATCATCATCATCATCAGAATTCATGATTTGCGTAAGTGTATTGTTTAAGGAAGAACAAAGTAAAATGTTATCCAACAGCCAGAAAGTGAATGAATACCCCACATACACTCTCAGAAAAGATAAGCGTGATCAGCTTGTAGCAGCTAGCGCTTATAGTCGAATGAGATATGAGATCTAATGCAAATTACAATTGAAAACGAGAGTAGTTACTTAAATGGCATTCTCTGTGTATTATGTATAACCAAAAAAAACAAGCAGAGGTGATGTTGCAATTTGCAAATTGCATTTTATTTTTGTGTATGTGCAAAAATGGTAATGAGTGAATGCACAAATGTAACTGAAAATATATACGTTTGTGTTGTTTGATGTTTTGTCTATATGGAATAGTATGTAGATGGAGTCTGTAATGTATTATTATTAAAATGCAAGGTAGGTACTTGCATATATCATGCAAAAAGCAACTACCACCGCATAACTAGTAATGACTAATGACTGTAAAAAGACACATACAGGGAACAATAGTTTTACATGCAGGCAGGTAAGGCATCAAGAAGAGTAAAATGAATCCAATGGAATATCAAGAATTATCAAACGAAAATACAATACCACACCGAATCAAAACATCAAACAAAACAATATGTATATGATCAAATGATCCATGTTCTTCCTATTCCCATTCCAGAAGGTATTGTGTCGTCAGTTTGTAATGCTGCTACAGCAGAAATGCCTGATTTTGTTTCCCATATTGTTCTCCATGTAATTAGTAGCTCTTAGTTCTTCGTGTTCTGCTTCTCACACATAATGCAAAAGTCTAGAAAATGAATGCAGCTTATTTATGTTGTGAATGTGAAACCAAGTTGATTGTTTGTGAACAGAGGGGTATTTACCTACTTAACACAGGTCTACAAATGCTTCACAAGCACAAGCTGGAGTTTGTGCTTTGCCAAAAGCATATTCTTTTATTTTTTCGTCATAAATATGATATTATGTAAATGGATATTTTTTATATTCCATTATGATGACGACGATGATGATGATGAATGATGATGATGGGAAAATGTGTTGCATGGGAATAGCAGTGAGAGTGAGAATGCGGTAGTACACTCTCTGGAAACATGGATGGCTGGATGGAAGCACAGAAAGAAGAGGAGATACAAAGTGCAAAAATTTCATTGGATCGACGGACGTGTGCAGAAAAGCATTATTATTTACACATGTAAATTTGATGAATATGTAACAAGCTTTTTTTTATTGATTTTTTAAACTTTGCCTTCGCACTCTTTAGAGTTCAGCTGGAAAGCCGATGTAATAATACGAAATAAACTCTCACAGACCAAAAGGAAGTGCCACCTTTTGACCGAGAGAGAGAGAGAGAGAAAGCGATAGATTTTTGTGTGTGTAGAGTAGAAGTATCATAGAGAGATAGTCACTCGTATTTCTGAGATATTAATTTTTGAGTGATTTTATTGCGAATTAATAATTTTTGAATGATTTTGACGGTACAGAAATTATTATCTGAGTTGGTACTTACGAGCTATGCATTATCGTTAACGGACACATAAATAAATAAATACATATATATATATAAAGCCACAAAGGAACAACAGAGGTATTTTATAAATAACCGTAAGGCGGTTCTTAAACATCGTGTGTGCGTCATTATTAGAGTCGGCTGTAGTAGCACAAAGTATGCATTAGTTGAATGAAACAAGTCGACATTCGATTTGACGACGCCACCATCACCGACACGATATACATTTTAATAGGGCTGATAGTATTATAGGAATTTCTGGGGGGAATAAAGGTTTATTATGTTTATATATGAAAAAAAATATCAATAATTGCAGCACAAGCAATAGATTTTTTTTTGAAAGGTGTCATTTTGGGTTTTGATAATATGGAGTTTTTGCATGCATATTATCGAATGGATGATGATGGTATAAAGGTGGTAGCGAGAAGGAATGAATGTGAAATTTATGTTGGTATGTACGTGTGTACATTTCTGATTTCATTGAAAGCTAATATGGGGATGCGTCTGCTAATATAGTCAAGGCAAACAAAAGTTTGACAAGAAAAAGTAGAGTAAAGGAACGAGGAACAGGTGAATGGATTGTTTGAGAGAAAGGGGCTTTGTTTGCTGATGATAGTGCTGATTTAGTAATGTTTCCATAAAAAATGGCAAATGAAAGAAGGCAGAAGGAACGATGCTTATTATTATTATGCAGATATTTTATGACCATAAAAAGTTGGATGTAAATTTTAGTATAATATACAGAATAAACCGAGGTACACGAGAGAGTGTCTAGTGTCTACTATTGTAATATTTATTGTGAGCGTCATGTTCCTAAAATACAGTGAACTTGAATATTTAGGTGCATGCATAGAGATAAAGTAATTGGTTATTATAAACTAGCGTAAAAAAACCTTAAACAAGGGAATTTTATTGTTAATGCACCGCTCTGCGTGTCAGGAAATTTTTGGAGAGAATTATATATACGTGGGTTTTATGACATTGGTGCTGGTCAATATTGTTCTTTCTCCTCTCAGCGTAAAGGGGACAGGAGCAAAGTAATTAAGTAGTTTCGAGATGATTGCAATGGGAATATGACTTGATGAACGCGTAATGTTAATAGTTAATAATGATGATGACTATTACGATGATGATGATGATGATTCGAGTTTAGTGTTGAGTTAGTTTACATATTATAGCTTGTATAATACTGTTTAGTATATAATATTGCATTTTGGACAAAATGATGTGTGATGGATGATGAAAATGAGATACAATGATAATAATTCGTTTCGTAATGCAAGTTGATGACATGCACACGTCGCCCCAGTATTTTGTAACTGTGAAACATGAACCATCTTACATTCTGCTGGGTTTGGTCTATATGCTTTTTCCTATTGAAAATGATATTTTTTTTCATAAACTTTCCTCTAGGTTGGTTGCCACTAAATAGCCAACTGGGAACGTATTTTGTTTTGACAATATACCGTACCCCGTACACACATACAATATTAGAGCCAGCACCACATACAAATAAATTTAATTGGACAAAATAATCAACCTGGTTTGTTTAGAGTATCGTTGATTCAGATGATTCATATGATTCTAACTTACAAGACCATTATCAATCATCTACAGTTAATTATTACCAGAGCAAGGAATCGCATGGCAAGTCATCTCTTTTGTCGAGCACTCCGTATGTGCACGAACCACATCCGGTGACTTACAATAAGCCCCACTTAAAATGTCATTTTTTGCCCAATAATGTAATTTTGTCATATTTGCCATTTTATGCTTACAGATTAAAAATGTCTGCAAATTTTACCGATCAAAATATATTTTTCACATGTAAAAAAGTAAATATGAGCTAGAACACCAAAATTCATAACAAAATGTAAATTGCGAATGAAAATATGCAATTAACATAAAAATGTTACTCTGACATTAAATGTCTATATTTGTATTCTTAAATTAGTCAAAATATTTTTTTTACAGTTTTCGAACCATTTTGTCATTCATTTTTTTAGCCTTTTTCATGTCATCTAATTATCTGCTCATTTCTTAGTAAATACTATGATACAATTTGTAACGTATACTAATTATAGCTAATAATTAACACGAAACTCTGTTATATAGATTTGGGATTGGGATATGAGATGGTGGTAAAGAGGTGAGAGGCAGTGCTGGACACAGCAAAAGCAAATTGCTTGATTTAATTGCTTTTTATTTAAAAAAGCATTTTAGATTTGACTTGCTGTTTTTACTCTTTTTTTATTTTGTGGCGAATGGATACATATTTACATAGAACCAACATCATATATTATAGATGAGTCGTTTCCTTTTGTAGTGCACACACTTATTTAAAAGAAACTTTAATAAGTAAATACGATCGCAGGATATAACTTTTTCTCTACATTTTTCATTTATCTGTGTTACAGTATGTACGTAATAAAAAGCAAATATAAAAAAAGCAAATAAAGCAAAAACAGCAAAAAGCAATTGCATTTTCTAAAAATACGCTTTTTTTCCCAGTACTGGTGAGAGGTGTCAGGCAAACTTGTAAAAACACCAACCAACAGAACAATGTTTTCGTTTGATTCAATTAGTTTGCATCATGATCTAATACCTATTTTCCCGGCTTTATAACATTTTTATTTACATTAGTAAAAGCTTTTTCTCTTGTTGTCATCAGATAATTTGCCAATATAATATGATGAATGTACGTGTGTGCAAATCAGTGCTGGGCGGGACACCGGTGTCCCGGGGACACCGGACACCGGACAACCAATTAAATCTGGGACACCGGGACACCAGGACACCGGACACCAATTAAATCTGGGACACCGGGACACCAGGACACCGGACACCAATTAATTCTTGGGA
>JAHZNC010002374.1:0-14468 GCA_027744095.1 Zhuqinia jingwanae | reverse complement strand
TCATCACGTCTCCAATACCATGAATTTATTATAAGGTGACTTATTGGAAACGTTGAAAGGGATGATGATGTGATGAATGCTGAATATAAAAAATGGACCATTTTTTGATTTTGTAAAAAAAAAAGTAAAATAGCAAAGAAAAAATCATCACAATGATATAGTTGATAGTGTGGCGTGTAAGACGATTATAAACTTTTAACGGAATATTTCCAGTTAAAGAAATAAAAATCTGTCTCAATGTACCCCATATTTTTTATAAGTAACTTTTCTTTATTTCACCAAAAAATAACAAAGCTAGACCAAACATCAACCCATCCGAAGAAAATTATTTTCCTTTACTTGAAATTAACTCTTGGCGACACAATCTGTTTTAAAACACAATTTTAAACTCATTCAAAAACAATTTTTATGGTGTCACCACTTCCAAATGTTTTTAGCAACGGCTTCAACGCTCCAAAACATGATTCAAATAAGCAATATAGCAAATAGCTAATCTCAAAATCTCAATTTTGGATAACCGTTTATCCGGAGGTAGTGTTGGGAGCAAGCTTCTCAGTTCCCCAAACGCTGCGTTGAACGCTAGTACTCTAACCCTTTCCCGGGATGCATGAGCGGACCTATATTTTGGGGTTGCACGACGTCGTCTTCGCCGCTCCTCTCGGCTTAAATGCTCTTTGACAGGAGGTACACCTCCAACAACCCCACTTTGTTGATTATTTCCACCTCCTCCAAATGCTGAGTTGGTTGTGATTGGGACGGTGGTGGTGCATGGATTGTTAGGCGAGGAAAAGGATGGTGATGACGAAGAATTTATAATATTCAAGCAGCTTCCTAACAAAACCATTGTTTAAAACAGAACACCAATCGAATTAACACAATTTATTTCATGTAAATATTGTATCTCTTCAAAAGAGCTTTATTTATTTTTACCCTGCATATCATCCGCACTACTACTATTACTGCTTTCACTACTTTCACATCGAAACACTATGGAAGGGATGTTTGGCCTTTTCCCGTGATTTATGTAGGGCTGCGCAGCAAAGTGTTTGTGATTGTTCCACATTTTGAAAAATAAATTTTGTTAAAAATAAAATAAAACTTGAATTTTCTGAAAATATAAAGCACTTACAACTGTTCAAACAGCCAAACAACACAAGTTTTTTTTAAACTACCCGTTTAATATACCAGTCTACTTGGTTTCTTTGCTACCCATTTTTCTGCTACATCTTTCTCGGTCAAAATCTCGGTGAAAACTGAGACAAGTTGAGTGGAATAAGAAAGAAGATCATTTCCAATTTTCAACTCAATCCACACATCTCCTGGGGTATAATAGCAGACTTTATCGGATAGACATCCCTGTGTACTGTGTAGTAAAAAGTAGATGAACCGTGAGAGGAGCCAATAGAGGAAATATAAAAAGGGGCAGGGCAGAAATGAGACGAGCCCAAAAACAAATACATCATCATACATATTACAATCACAAATCTATTGAAACAAAGTTTCCCTTCTCCGAATTTTGTCATTGTTAGTTTTACAAATAAAATAAGAGGCACATGCTCAATTCACACATGCACATCAATTATTTTCCAGACTCATTAAAAATTTCCAATTATTATTACTATTTGTCTCAATGAGCCCCGCTACCAATTTCACAAGACCAACACATTGTATCACTTCGCCCCACATATATTTTAAAGTGAAATATTATGACAACCAGAAAACGCTTGCATGAAAAATGCACAGTAGTCTTTATATTTTATTTATTTACACAATTTAAAGTAGGACGAAAACAATTTAATTTAATTATAAAATTATGCAACACCAATAATAATTAGTCGTATATAAGCCTCCTGATTTGTTAGATTTTTTTATATTTTCATGAGAATGTTTCATGACTGAATAACCACATGGCAGGGATTGGAGATTCGTTTGGGATGCATAAATGCTCTGTTCTTCTGGAGCCCCAATTATTGTTCTCGCGAGATTCAGCAAATCCGCATTGCACTGTAATGGAAAGTAAATAGAATTCTAAAAAGGCAATAAATCATCAGCTTCACAAATTGGGAGTTACACAAAGCAAACAAACAAAACAAAACACCACTATCCCACCTCCTCTCTCCCTTTATCTCTCGCATTGCCTCTATCAAAATTATTTGCATAATAAAAAACACATGCATACATGATCCATAGCAGACTTGTATTGTTGCTTTTAGCACTGTGTTATATTGTAATTGCCTGTTTCAACATTCTAAATATACCTACCTCATTCCACAAATGAGCTCAGTGTAGTTTGGGGACGAACAGTTATGTGCAGTCGACCATAATAAATGTAAGGGGCATTAAGAGACATAATAATAATTGGTAATTTACCTGAAAAATGGAAAACAATATAAAATATCTGATTTTTTCGTTTTAAATGAGCAACTTTTGTAAAATAAGTTCAAATTGGTAACGAACAACCACCAATAATTCTGCTGGTGTTATTAGGGTAAAATATTGCTGACATAGACCTAATCCAGCGAAATGATAAACTCGAGAATATCCATGCTCGCTCGTGAGAGTCGTTATTGGTCGCTTTTTGTTAGTTTGGTGGACAAGCAACCGATTGTGAGCAGACCAAATGTAAAACCAAAAGTGTAATATTTTGCAATATGATTATGACTTTATGACATATTTTCATGATGAACTTCATTGTAGAATTTACTTGACGAAATAGTATACAGAAAAACAACACCAAAATGATCATTTTTTAAAAATTGACAATTTACAACAAAGTATTTACTTACGTTCATACATAACATTGATTATAATTATTACTTACATTACAATAATTACATATATTCGTACAGTGCTATAATTATTATTACTACCCTATTTTGGTAAACATAAAATTGATTTTTTGATTGGTGGTATGTATGACATGACACGGCATAATACTACAAATATAACATGACATATAATAATAAAATATTTTGCATTAATTATACAAATATTCTTCACACATGCGCATAATTAACTATAACTATAATAACTAAATATTATTACTATCATCGGTATTCGGCATTACAATTTACTTTACAAGGTAGCCAAACAACTGTATATAATACGAAACATAAGAAAGATTAAACATAAAAAATCAAAGCTGTATGTCTGCAATCCTCATGAGCGTTTTCTAAAAAATTATATAACAAGGAACTCATTCGTCATTCATTTAATTAATTTATAAAAAAACTAAATACATATTTATAAAAGAAAATATTGATTTGCTAATTTAATTAGCAGTATTACGGCTTATGGATAACTGATAATACTATTAAATTTGAAAATAACGTTACTTAAATTTAAGTATTACAAAATGAACAGACAGAAATATTCGTAAAAAATTAAACATTTATAAAATATTAAGAAGATGGGATAACAATTATTAACTGCAACAATCATATTATGTCTACTTTTAACTTACTACATACACACACAAGCTTCAATCATGCTTTTATCATCTCACATTTAATTTCAGAATACGATAATTAAACATATTATATTTATAATAATTTTATGTTGCACACGTACCCTTTATCCTCCCTTCAATTAAAACTTACAATAAAAATACCATTTCATTACACAGTATGAGAATATAATAAAAATAAGTACAAGTTAAGAATAAGAATAATATAATACAGTTTTGTACACACAGTTGCATGAAATATAATATGTATGCCTAATTATATGTAGATCATATCATAGAATATATATTTTGCTTATACATACAAAAATTAAGTACTTTAAGAAGTCCATTGTTCGTTCCAGTTCATCATTCTTCATCGTTGTAGCGTATCTTATCATTACAGGATTTTAACAAGTTCAAACATTCGTTTACATTTTTTAAAAAATTATGTAGTTTTCCTGAAACTTGGAGTTCCAATTTACAAATTACACAATAAACTTGCCTCACAGTATCATAGAAACCGAAAAATACAAAAAAAATTCCCAAAAAAAGCAGTTTGGCAGTACAACAGAAAGAAAAAATTAAGTCAATATTTAAAAAAAAAAATTGTATATAAAATATGTTTTGAACTCATATGTTGTACTGTACGCTGCTGATCGATAAAAACCATTACTTTTACAATGTATTTTATTACATTATTTAACGTGTTCCATTTGTCAATTCTAAAAATTTTGATGATGAAAAATCAATAGAATTATAACATAACATGCTTTGCTTGGCCGTTTCAATTCCACCGTCTGGAAGTCTTAGTCTTCTTACAATTCTTAATCTACTTAACACACAACAACAAGCTCACAAACACATTCTTTACCGGTATATGAATTGAATATCTAGAAAAAAAAATCAAAGTTAAAACAACTTAAAACTTAAATGAAGCATTGCATTGCTCAAGAAGGAACAACTTTTGTGGACGTTTCAAAATTTAAACTAGAAAGTACAGTACATAATATAAAAAAAGACTTAGAAAAGAGATTTTGGCAATAGAGATTCATTTGTTTTTTAAACATAAATTTGGAGTTTCCCTTCGCGTACAGACACATACTCAATCAAAGTTAAATGTTGAACTGAAGAATATTTTCTATCGTGATCAGATCAAGCACCCTTCATCAATCACTCACTCGTCCTACCTAATTTGTTACATATTATTATATAATAATATGCGTACTATAGCATAATATATATGTATTTCTTACACTAATCACAAATCTCGCAAAAGTATTTCTGCTTGTTTCGAAAATGGAAAATTACAAAAAATAGTACTGAATTTTTCATATAAAAATGGACAGTGACAAGTGACAACATGAAGACTTGTAATATAATTATTGTATAGCCTAAACAACTAAAAAAGATACACCTTTACATAATTACGCTTTTTAAACGCAATATTTTTTTTGAATGTCAACTGCTTCACAAACCCCCACAACATGTTGCTTAAGCTATATAGCCAATTTATAATTTGAAAACATGTATTTGCTACACATTTTTAAAAACCATACTTACTCGCATTGCTTTACTTTTCCTATCATGTAATGCAATGCAATTGATTTACCTAACATTGACATTCCAATATTATCGAATTTTACTGAAATCTCATCTCTAGTTCACCTATACATTTATTAGAGTTAGCGATGATCATGATCACGAGTACATTTCGGCACGTTAAAGTAACAATAATTGTGCACTAAGGAGAAAATTGAAAGATACTACTACCAAATCAATAATAATCAATTATTTAAATCAAAACAGCAAAAACTACAAAAACCGGAAATATTCTCTTATCCCTTAGACAAACTTATTATTTAAAGATTAAAGACTAGCCTATTAGATGTCGTGTTTCACAGCTTATACAAAAATATTATTTAAAAAATTAATTAAAAAATATTACAAAAAAATGTAAATTCAAATTAGTTGATGAGATTAGTTAGGTATGTACCATTTTTTTTACATGTCAAATATATCATTTTTGAATATCCTTGAAAAGTCCTTTTTGGGATTAGAGGAAGCTTGATAAATGCATCGTTTGCAGTACCAAGGATCATCCTCCGCCATACTCTCCCTGATCCCCACACACTCCCAGTGATACCAATCGTCACACATTTCACAACAAATCATGTCCCTGCTGCTCTCCTCCTGTTCCTTTTCGTTACACACCAAGCATACCCATACCTGTTGCCCAGCTCGATTTGTGTACGACCCGATGGCGGACAATTTGGGCATATCGTAATCCGATCCCGGCATGGTGGGGACGTAGCCTTTCAACTTTTTCAGGGTATCCTCCCTGCCCTTCTTTTTCTTGGCTGGGGGAGCTGGAGGTGGGACTGAGCTCTTTTTGGCGACAACCGAAGACTGTTTATTCGTTCCATTTGTTGAAGAAGATGTTGATGTTGAAGCAGTTTTCCCAGAAGCAGCAGCAGATGAAGCTTCCCCCATAGTTTTGGATTTTCCGTTGGGTGATGCTTTTGCAGCTCCTTTCCCTTTTTTGGAGGGGTCAATGGGGTTAAAGCGGTTGGTGGTATTCGTGTTCTTCTTCTGAGGTGGAGCTTTTCCTCCACCACCACCAATTCCTCCAACAGCCTTTCCTTTGACTGGAGGTTGTGGTACGGATTTCTTGACTTGTGGTTGTAGTTTCTGAATGGTCGGCTCAAGTTCTTCCAACTCATCATCATCATCTTCTTCTTCTTCTTCAGGTTGTAGATCAGGTGAGTCTACCTCCATATCATCTTCTTCCTCATCATCGTCATTATCTTCACGAGATGGTGGGGGAATAGTAGGTAATCTCTTGGATGGAGGTTGGCCAGTACTGGCATTTCCTCCATCACCAGAACCAGGTCGAGGGAGTGCATTATTGAAAGCATTTCTAGGTACAATTTTCTGCTTGCTCTTTGAAACTTGAGGGGGTTTGCTCACTCGGAATGGTTGATTCTGTTGAACTGTTTGTTGTTGTTTCTGTTGTTGCACTTTGGGGGAGATAGCTCCTGAAGCCCCTTTGTTCGCTTGGCTGAGAGAGATCAATTTTTGGTTTGTAACAACTGCTGCTCGACTGGATTGCTGGTTAATGGACTTCATTTTCCCCAGATTTTGCATAATGTCGGCAACAGATGTACGGATACCTCCACCACTACCACCACCTGGAACAGGTCTTTGTGATGACATCGCAACCTTGGTACCAGGTGTAGGTCTTTGCGACGATACTGAGACCTTTGCACCAGGAGTGGGACGCTTGTTTCCTTGAGGTACCATTGGCAGTAGCTTTGGAACGGATTTACGCGCTGTTGCGGCGGTAGCTGCTGCCGCAGGAGCATCGTTAAATGCTAGCATCGCTCTTTCCGCGGCTGATTGGGTGATTATGGAGCCGTCAGTATTGCGGGGACGGTTGGAGATTGGAACGCTCTGATTTGCACCCACGTCCCGGTCCCTCGAGGTTGGATCCCTACACGCAAGAAAAGTAAAATATTAAATTATAAAACTTGAGCTATGCACAAAATTGAATACAAAACAAAAATTAACATGCCAAAATGCATTACCATTTATCCCAATTGGCCGTATCATCATTTAATCCCATGCTAACCAGCTGGCGCACACTAGTAGTATTTCCAGAACCTGTTTGCTTCAATCGTTGGTCTGGGCTTCGGAATGGAGGTTTCACTCTTTGTCTGTTTATTAGTAAAAACAATAAATTAATTTATAATTTGCTCAATGAAGAAAAAAAGTTATTAACAAATTTTGTTTTTAATTCAACTTTATATGTACCCTTCTCCTTGTTTTATTTTCATGGAGGAAGGTGGACCTGCAGACTTTCTCCCAAAAATATTCTGATTCTGGCTCATTGTACCACTGGTCAACATGAAATCAAACGATATAAAATAATAATTATTGATTAAACAAACGCGCGCATACCACCATTTACCAAAAATCAATGCTCACACAACGCACACTTTTTTATAGTGACCGAAACGACACACAAATATCATAATACTAAAACCACTTTTATACCAAATTATTCCAAAATAATAACTATAAAAAAAGTTTACCTTTGAACTACAATCACCGAACTGTTATTATATCTCC
Source organism: Zhuqinia jingwanae (assembly GCA_027744095.1). Taxonomy (NCBI): domain Eukaryota; kingdom Metazoa; phylum Arthropoda; class Collembola; order Entomobryomorpha; family Paronellidae; genus Zhuqinia; species Zhuqinia jingwanae. Next base: position 6,895 of record JAHZNC010002374.1, on the reverse strand, counting down.
TTACCGCCACCTCCACCACTAGATATTCTCGTAATGCTAATGTTGCTGTGATTTCGAAACTGTTGTGTGACTAAATGATCACTAATATTGTTATTACACTGTTGATTTTGCTTTTGAGGATGTTGAGCCATTTGGTGTTTTCTCAGTCCTTGTGCATCGGTAAATACCTTTTTACATATTTTACAAATACACAAATCTTCCATTCTACACAACTTTCCCCACAAGATTACTGAGTTCACTCTCACACAGGAAAAGAGGAGAGAGTGAANTCTCACACAGGAAAAGAGGAGAGAGTGAATGAGAAGAGGTTCAAACCTTCACCTTCCTCTTCGGATTTCTACGGAGGATGGCCAAAATCTCAAAAGTAGTTTTACACAGACACAGTAAGAGACGCTTATGTTAATTTTGTGTAGATGATGATTGCGTGCTTGTATTTTTCACTATTGCCTGCGGGGGAGGTGCACTATCGTTTGTGATGATGGTGGAGGAATTTCTCACGGGGGTTTATTTCTCCTCGTTCAAGCCGATAGCCATAAACCAAGCCTCATTGTTAGTCATTGCAAATTGACAATAAAATCACAACAAACTATACTCCATAATTGGTAAACTCACGTATTAAACCTTGTCTAATTATGTCACATCACATTGTCTACCTTTTTATTACCTTCATTAATTAGTAATGACCAATAACATATTCACTTGTAAATTAAGATTTTGCCACGTACCATAAACAAATACTATTTATAACCTGTCCAACTGGCGACTAAATAATAATTGACAACTCTTTTATAAAAATGAAATGTTAACTATGTTGAATGTTGAGCTTTCACAAGAATGCTACTAAAAGACTTTTATTAGGAAAAGTTTACTTTACACTGAATAGACTTACAACTTGGCGGGTTAAGATAAAATTGTAGAGTTAATACAATTATCCAAAAGCTTCTTTATAGACTGACAACGCTAATACCACGTTTTACTGGTCCAAGAAGGGCCAAATCTGTACGAATCTTGATCAAAAAGTGCTTTTAGTTTAGACGCTCACACAGGAGTAAAAACTCTTTTTGTTACTTACAAGATAATTAATGTGCACCTTGTTAACAAAAAAGCACACACACACACACACACAAAATGTAAAAAAGCACGTAGAAGAGAGCGCATGAAGAAGAAGGAACACTGAGAAAATGTTGTTTTTCTCTGTCTACATTTTCTCTATGCTTTTAAATGCTCCGGTGGTGCTTCTTGCTGCTCGGCTGTTGTTGTTGCTACTTCCAAAAAGCCACCATAAACTTTCCGTAATTCTTCTTGGTCTCAAGTTTTTTTTATTGCCATTCTCCTCCTGTCCTCTCACATCTCATCATCGCATCTCATGTCCATGCTCGGAGGAACCCCATAGCATCTCTCACTCACATCATTCCCGTCGTCATCTTCTTCATCATATCATCTAGGTTTTCTCATTTAAAAGCGATATATAGGGACTATAAGAAAGAAGGTAGACAGGGTATTATTGCATTTGTGCACTTGAAGAATCAAGAGCTCGATGTTGTGTTGTAGTATGAAGATGATGGATGATGATATTTATATAAAAAGTATGTATAATGTGTGTATGTATGTAGGTACGTATATATATCCCATTCTATTTATTAGACGAAGAGGGGAACTTTCTGAAAGTTTTCATATATATTTTTTCTGATGCTATGCTGAGAAGGATAATATGCAATATGCATGTATCGGGGTATACGTCTACGACACACACACACACAACAGGCCGGACACGGACTACCGACGAGCGAGAAGAACAGAAAAACAGAATGCAAAAAAACAAGGGTTGTTGCTTTTTTGTTTGTTGCTGACTTGAAAAGTTTCATGCATTCTCCCTATATGTGCGTGTAGTATAACATACATTAATTTAATAAGAGAGAATGACATATATATAATCTAAATCTATATTATTATAGATACTACGTTTTAGAAGTAAATACATGAAGTAATGTATATGCATGTATACTTTATATCCGTTCCGTTCGGTATTATACGATGTGATGCGATGGATGAGTTAAATATAGTGAGAGTTAAAAAAAACTTAAACAACGCAGCGGAACGAACGGAGAAACAAGAGAGTTAACTACTACTTCATTTTATGATGTACCTATCAATATAACTCTGCTTATATACAACATAACATAACAACTCATAAATGAGCACTATATACATCTTGATTTTTAAAGGAGAGAAATGTAAAGCATGCATAAAGAAAGATTCTAAAAAATAATAAAAAACAAACGAAGCGTGCATTTTTGTTATATTTTTTTGCGTGTCTGCCTCGTTACTCCTTCTCCTTCCTTGTGTCAGGCCAGCACCAGCAGAGGATGATCACGAGTCGTGATTCACGACGATATATAAGTAAAAATGAAAGTCAGCAGAAATCAAACAGGAAGATTATAAAGCTGATGGTACAATAAATATTGCAAGATTTCTTGGTTTCTTTTATGGGTGATGCGCTTCATTACATAATATTACTAAATTACGCGATAACGCTATAAAAATACAATTGTGGTCTTTAAGGTTTTATTTTGTAGTCATTACTAATCAGTCATCAATCAGTCTATAATTCAATTTGTCTCACAGGATCTTACATTTGTATTTTTATATTTTAATTTAATTTGTCACGTGATGTTTTTATAATGTTTAAACTTCTAATTATTGTCATTACTCAATCCAATTCCTCTAAAGTGTGACCTGGCAAATCCTTATGTTTATTGTCATGATTCTCCTCCCTCTTCTCATACAATTTATTTACATTCGAATTCGCCAATTTCTTTGTCCTCTAGTTCACTGTCTCCCACCCCTTCTTCGTCTTCTTCTTCTAACCCGCTTTCCGATGATTGTTCTTCCTCATCTTCGTCCAACTCACTTTCACATGTTTCTTCCTCATCTTCGTCCAACTCACTTTCACATGTTTCTTCTTCCCCATCTTCGCCCAACTCACTTTCACATGTTTCTTCTTCCCCATCTTCGCCCAACTCACTTTCACATGTTTCTTCTTCCTCATCTTCGTCCAACTCACTTTCACATGTTTCTTCTTCCCCAGCTTCGCCCAACTCACTTTCACATGTTTCTTCTTCCCCGTCTTCGTCCAACTCACTTTCACATGTTTCTTCCTCATCTTCCATATTCTTAGTAAGATTTGTCACTCTTAGTAGTTGTACCCTCTCACTTTCCTCCGGCATTTCTTGACCCTCCTCAGAATCCGATGAATTAAAATAATCTTCTTCCTCACTACTACTACAGTGAATACTAATAATAGTACTACGATTACAACTTTCTCCATCAGCATTCTCCTCTGCTGCCTTCACGACAGTTTCAGTAGCCCCCCTTCTCAATGCGCATGCCCTTCTCTGCATTTCCTTACATCCCTCACAAATTGGATCACTAAACTCCAGCTCCAGTCCAAACTCCGTCATCAGAGCACTTTTCAACTGTTTCTTGCAAACGCGACAACAACGGTGTCGATCTACGTGCTTATCAAACATCTCTGAAGTGACAAAGCAGCGATCGCAGTTATCACAGTAGAAAGGTTCGGCTATTACGTCTTTGTCAAGATTATGCTTTTTCTTCTCGTGATTGTATAAATCTTCAACCTGAGAAAATGCCCGTGAGCAGACAAGACAAGCGTGAACCTTAAGATGACCATGTGCGAAGTTTCTTAATAATTTGATATTATTGATGTCCCTCTCATCTTTCTCGGGTGATGGTAAAGTGAGGGGAAATGGAATTGCAGGAGGATTTTGAAGCCAAGCAAAGTTCATTTTGAGCGATGAGTGTGGCATTTCATCAAACATGCCCCCATTAACTAAAATAAAAAGAACAAATTATTCATTAAAACCAAAAGTCCTGACCAGCAGGGGTCAAAATGTAAAATAACCAGAAGCCGAAACACTTGAGGTCAAACTCCAAACTCGGGTCATCACCAAAAATGTTACCCATGTCGAGATCAGTGCAAAAAGACCATGTTTCTGGTCATTTTACATTTCGTCCTCTGGGGGTCGACACCAATTGACCTTCCCTCGTCGAGGGCTATCGATTCGTGTATTTTAATTCCATTCTGAGGGGGGGGGTTGCGTCTCCAAAGTATTAGTACTATTTGAAAATCTTGCAAAATCAGTTTAAACTAAATTTTATTTTAAACTTATACTTACTGAAGGCTGTCAGCCTGGTGAGCTTAACGGCGGCGGAGGAAGTTGATGGAAAGGAATCTGACCTTTTCCTTTTGGGTGTCAGTTCCATTTTTCTCTTTAAACTAATTACGTTAAATCCTGGCGATACTATTAATTCAGTTCAGTTCAGACTGACGTTTTTAGAGTTTGAAGTGAAAAATAACTTTTCGCTAACGTCGGTATGCATCAGATTAAAATCTCATCAAAACATTACTACCTTCTAACCAATTCTTGCCATTTATATTTGATTGGTAAACGGCGTAAATTCCTTACAATAAGTATAGAAACAATTACTAAATTAATTAATAAATTGGCTATCCATTTTTTCAATACATAATTTAAATACACCCGTAAATACATGGACGGTGGACGTGAAGGATTATGAAATATGAATGTGTATGATTTTGTTTCATAAATAAAGTTTGTATATATTGTATTTACTATTTACGTGCATGCAAAAATCATCAATGCTTTCCTTGAGCGTTCTTCGATCTTCGGCTTTTGCTCGCTGTCTGACCAGGCAAGCGCGAATGAATAGCGGCATAGATGCAACTCTCCAAGTCTCCATCCAGCGCAGCAGTTTAGTTTATCAGACGGTAAAATGATAAGTTCACGTACAATTAGATCATCATAGTAACATTTAATGGGATAACTGCGAAACGCATATGAAAATTTTTAATATTTTTTTGCTAATGTCACAATGCCCTGAATAAATTTGCATTGACAACTGACAACACCTAAGGCTTGTCATGATCATGATGTCACATTGCTATTGATAAATTCAATTCCATTGTCTTTCGATGTTTAAGCGAAATACAAATAAGTTATGACACTTTGCATTGCGATATTACAAAGTCCTAATGATGACAGCATGCAAACTTTAACATTTGCACAGACATTTTTGCAACAACCTTTCATTTTCATGAATAATAATTTATACAAATTGTTTTCGTCCCAACTATTGTTATGTAACAATGTAGCAATGACCAAACTTTTCTACAATAAGATGCATAATATGATGGAACGCGATGTAGTATTAATCCATTAGAAAAAAATTCATAAGGGTTAATGTTAAAATAATATTTACATAGTTATTTTTACGCATGAAACATTCCAATCCACAATTATTTTGGCAGTAGAGTGTCCGTTCCCACCACGCTCACACCCTCTTTTCTAAAAATATATTGTTGGTTGGTTTAGCTTGAATAATTCGGGTAACCTTTAAAAATGGAAATAATTTTATTTCTAAATCTCATCATTCTTCTGGCAGTAGTAAATTCAGGGCACATTCACGCTATTCCCCTTCATTCCAATTCAAATTTACAAGTTTCAAACGATACCGTTATCGTTATTCGTGATGTACATCACAATAATGGCAGTGGAGACTACAGTTTTCTATTTGAATTATCCGACGGTACGAAATTGGAACAGGCCGGTTCTCTACTGCTTGCAGAAGGTAAACAGGAACCATCATTAATTGTCACGGGACGCTACTCTTTTGTGGATCCCGGTACAGGAGAAAGACATGAAGTGGAATACATTGCGGATGAAAAAGGATATCGCCCCAAGGTGATGAAGCAGTCTACTGTTAAGTCAGAAAATGTTATTGAACCAAAAGGTACACCTTTTCAAAATAGTGAAGCACCTGCACAATTATCCATGACTGCTGGTAGTGAAGGAAGTATTGATGACGAGGCTTCCATAGTAAGCACCAGTGAAACTACAAATGATAATACTGCAGTGATCACCACAATACCCCAACATCAAGTTGATGACAAGTCAGTAACAACGGAAAATATTATCACTAGCGAAAAATTGGAGGAAAATGATAATCATGATAATGAAACGTTGGCATCAGAAGTGCTTCCTTCCCAAGACAACCACATGCATGAAATGGAAACAGAAACAACACCTCTACCACCATTAGAAACGATTGCATCATCAATCTTCAGTTCACCAAGTGTATAAGAAATTTCAAACTAAATTGTAACATTCAACATCTTTATTTCACAAAAATTAATTATTTGTAACGATCAAATAATAGTCATTTACCTTCATACATACATTTTTTTAAATTACAGTTCAACTCGACGACATGATAATTAACATTGTCTTGTATATTGCAAGCTGAAATCATCTGTCACTTGTAATATGCAATTATATATTATGTACTACTATTTTTAAAATGTTTCAACAGAAAATTTTCTTTTAATTATTAAATTGTTTGAATACAATTTTTATTTTCCAAATAAATAAACCACTGGTATTGTCGCCTGCCGCATGAAACTAAATTTCGTTATTGACTTGCTAGCAAAAGAAACGTTTTCTGCAGCACACAATATTGAGTCTAGAGTCCGTAATTTTAGTACAAATTCTAACATTAAGAAAAATATTACCAATATTAAGATGATTATAATAAAAGTAAAACATGCTTGCTTGGTTTCATCATGTGTGACGTGTGCAACTAATCACTAAAAGTAAATACCCAATAATGTTTGTAATTTTTTATCGATATCAGTACTCAGTCTAAAAGGGAAATAAGTACCATCCTAATAGCAAATTATTCCTTAATTATTTGAAAAAATTAATAAAATACCAGATAGAAATGATACCATTTTCAGATAACAAATCTTTAGTACTTTCTTTATAAATATTGAACAACAAAGTATGCATAATGACAT